>JACTOM010000007.1:200162-410245 GCA_015832385.1 Elymnias hypermnestra | reverse complement strand
ACAAAAGTAAAATAAATGCGGTAGAGATGAGAGCGTTGAGAAGCATGAGTGGATTAAAACTGAGTGACAGAGTGAGAAATAGTGTGATAAGAGAACGTTGTGGTATAAAAGAAGACGTAGTGACTAAAATTGAGAAAGGTATGCTTAGATGGTTTGGGCATGTAGAGAGAATGAATGAAAGGAGACTGACAAAAAGGATTTATGAGTCAAGAGTGAATGCGAAAGTTGGAAGGGGAAGACCAAGGCGAACGTTCCTGGACCAAATCCAGGACATTTTAAATAACGGCCAGGTCAAGAGTAGTCTAAACCGGCGAACTCATTAAACCTTACATACAGGTTTAATGAAAATGAAAAAGCGAAGGAGATATGCAAGGATCGTGGCAAGTGGAAGGATGTTGACTCTGCCTACCCCTACTTCTTCATATCGAAATTATATTATAAAATCATTATAATGTGATTTTATTGTGAAAGATTATATGTAGTCAAATACTATTTATTTGTTACTATCGTGGAAAGAGATGACATAATTAAATCACTTTCGTTAAAATTTTATTTAGTTATAGTTAATAATCGAGATACTAATCTGTTATGGTATTTTTCAAACCTGAGAATAGTTTTAAGTTAAAAACTTTATATTCCTCGTGTAATGTACCATTATATTGTCAGGCTTTTGAAATATTCATATAAGCTTGATCCTTACCTCATTGACATTAATAAAAAATACAACTTTATCGAAAAGTAATATATTAATCCTCTTGACATAAAAAAACATTATCATTCACCATAATAAGCACACGTGGACCCTTCTGTTTTTGCTATACATTATAATGATGCTTAACGGATGATATTGTACATAACTTTGAGACATTTTAATTAAATTTCGGACAATTTGAAAGGGCTCTCTGATGTGTTTACAGTTGCCTCGTTTGATGTAAAAAGGGTTGAAGCTTGAGTGGTCTGTCGTGTGATAAATCCTAATTGTCGTATATAAAATTATTGTCGTCGTTGACACGTGTTTTCATTTGTTAAACTCCTATTATTAGCTCACAACCCTTTCTATAAGTAATATCGACATCCTCTACCTATAAAGTATCAAGTATAAAATCTAATTTTGCTAGATAGTGTTTCAAATATAAACTATTTATTACCGTACTACCTTTTATAGTAATTATATATTTTGTAAACATCGTGTTTATTTAGCTTAATGAATAAAAAAAGATGTAGGTTGATAAATAGGATGATATAATCGGCATTTCAAAAACCTTCAAATAGAACATTTGCGATTTATCTTGTTCAAATTGTTAATCGTTAATAAAGTACTTTTTACCGATCCTCATAAGTTTGAATACATTTCTTTTAATGTTTAAAGCGTGATGTTTCATGTTAATTGCAGTTTATATAAATATTAGTTCAATAATCAAATTATTTCATCATAAATTGGAAAAGGTTTAAAGATTCCCTTCTATGCAATGAGTTTTGTTTAATTAACTGATAAATGTGTTTGTTATATCATAAAATCTGTTACTAAAATGTTTTAAAATCTATAAACAACATATACAACATAGTCTGGATAGTTACAAGTAAACTAAAAAGATGTTAAACAGGTGTAATTTCTTGGATACGTCTCCGCTCGGAATAGCAGAACAACTTTAATGATATGGGAAAAACACACGAAAAAAAACATTACGGGATCTAAAAACTATTCCCCCAATCACCTTTCTTATTATATGCAGGAGCATGATTGTGGCCTCACCTGATGATTTGTGACAATACAGTTAAAGACGGTGGTGCACTAACCTGGAAAGAGGTACTTCTTATGGTTTCTAAACAGCATCAAAATTTTAACATGGCCGCCAACTATCGTAATCAGCCACTGCTGATGATTCCACTTCAGCTTTGTAATTCGATGGGCTGCGTACTGAAGCTACGGTTACATTAGTACTCCTACGGATCTCCTCATTTTTGATTTGATCACGTAGAGAAACCCCGAGCATAGTCCTCTCCATTGCCCGATGAGTGACTCTGTGTCTTCTTACGAGGCCCATACTCAAGGCCATGTCTCGGAACAGGCAGGGCCACATAGTTCGCAGAACCGATAGACTTTGGGCCCGAAGATGCTAGAGTGGCGGCCTCGCACCTGAAAACGCAGCGTTGGCACACCCCCCACCAGGTGGACCGATGATATCAGGCGGGTCGCCGGCAATCGCTGGATACAAGCGGCGTAAGATCGGGCCCAGTGGAATTCATTAAGAGAGACCTTTGTCCAGCTGTGTACGTCCATTGAATGAGACGACGCCGAAACTTCCCACCAATCCGGACTTTGACAGATTAGAAAATACAATTTCCTATATTTGCCGTGCTACGAATCAAAAGCAGGACTTCTGCTAGCGTAGCAATTACTTGCATCATTGAGCCTACGAATCCCTCATAATTGGCAATGCATATTCCTTTTGCGACCTAAATGTCCACTAAGAACATGTTTCGTCATATTCTCACGGTATAGAAAATTACTCGGGTATCACCAGGAGGCACAGCAAGTATTTTATAAACGAATTAAATTTAATCACGTCCGTCAAGCACTGTCCGCTTTGTAAAATTTCAGTAGAGATTCAAGCAGCCCTTGACCGTGCTAATTTAATGAAACCGGATAAGTTCCAGCTTTGCTATAATTTAGCAACAGATCGCATGGATAGTTTCCAACAACGTGTTTAATTGTTTGTATTTGGCACGTCCTGTTGCTTATGAAACAACTTAGTTTGTGATTTAAATACACGAATGCAAAAGCAAATTTACGTGATTCATTCAGATACATTTATAAAGTATCAAAGTTATATTAACTGGTTGATTTTGTCAGCGTAATACTTTTAGGATCGTATTATATGACACCGCTTTAATCTTTAAAATGTAACTCTTATGATAAATAAACATTTTTCTAGTTTATAAAATTACGTTGGTACTGAAACCCTTATAAAACTTACCTTTAAATCATTTAAAAATTTGGAGAAATAAGTAAATTTACGTGATTATTTTCGATGAATTTATAAAAGTTATAAAATTACGTAGGATACTTTCCTTAGTTTTGGGACTTAAAACTATGACTACTATAGTAAAATCTTCCAGATAATTTTTATTTGAACCCAAGATAACTGTCTTGAGATGCGTGTTAACAGAAATGACTTACTACTTAATTTCTCTTTATAAAAAGAAACCGATGTGCTTGAATGATCTTTCAATTCAGCCAAATTATTCTGTTTCATCCGTTTTAGTTTTAGAAAATGTATGTGTTATATAAGGGAGGGTGTTGATCTCTGCAAAACAGTTTATACTTGTGCAGGATCGTCGTTCCTATATTTTAAAGATAACTGTTCCTTTAATAAATAAATAAATGATTAATTTAAACAACTTCGATGAAACTTAATGGAGTTTGCACTTGTAGCTTTCCATTTATTCAATAATTAACTAAATATGTTCATATGTCAAGGACAAATCAACCTCAGTTGTTTTTGTAGAAATTGTTGTAGTAATAATGCAATAAATGTCTCATTAGTTTCATTGTTAGCTAGTTCGGTTATAGATCATGTTACGTGGTCGTTTCTGCGCATGATTTTTCAATGGCCTTGTCGGAATTACCATCCTATCGGAATATGAGAGTGAAAAAGTACAAAGTACCTGTATATCTGTGCATATAATTGTGTACTAAAATGTAACTCCTGCGCAAATGGAAAATCTCTAAATGAGAATGGCCAACATTGTCGAAACCTTGTTATAGCATGAAATATATTTAATACTGTTAGGAACAAATGTATTTTCCATTGATAACATATGCTCACAATATTCACACATAACTCTCACTATAAATCAGATAGGTCGGATCGCGTGACAGACTTCAAATGAGGTTAATAGTTAGCTAACAAGCGGTCTTTGCGGCCTACCGGCTTTGCGACACTTTAATACATAAAGTGCCATCCGAAACTTCACAAAATTTTCGATAGAACTGTCAAAGTGTATCTTGCAAGAACTTAGTTTGGGTGTTAATTCGTTATATGGAGACCCTTTGGTATCTAACACCACTTGAACTCAATCTAAGGTAAGGTGTGACAATAAAGTTATACTTACAAACAACGCGCGGTTAATGAAGTTCTGTAGGAGGGTATCTAAATATTATCAACAATGTTTAGTTATTTAATTATTATATGATATATAACATGTTTAACTGCAATAACCAAAATGACTCCAAAGGCTTTGATTTTTTTTGACGGATTTGTTACATAAAAAAATTGCAGTATTTTAAACGAAATCTTGTAAAGTACGTAGACGTCTAATAGATGGAACCGTATTCAAGTCCTGCATTTTTAGTATACGTAGATGGGTCTATACTCTAAAGCACTCCCTCCTGTAAGTGTGGAAGTCCATGCCCAGCAGTGGGATGTCAATAGACTGCTACTTTTAACGGACTGGCTGGCGCAGTGGTGCGATTACTCGTACTAGGTTCGATTTCCGATATTTTCTATTTTGTCTGAGTCTGGACTGGTAGGAGGCTTCGGCCGTGGTAAGGTGCAACCCTACCAGAAAAGTCGTACCGCCACACAAATTTTGTGTTGCCTCTTTAACAGATTAGCGCACTTACATAATAGATTGCACTTCAGGTGCCATCATAGTCAAGCGCTAACCTGTCAGCAATGAAAATAATAAACTTACCTTTTCAGGCTAGTATAGAATACAAAAGTTGTTTCTACCTATGTCCCGTATTGACTCTGAAACCATCATTTCATTACAAAAGTAATGATGCAAAGTTTGTTTTAGATCACTAAACTCTTGAGAGAGTTCCTTAATTAATTAAATTATTTAAATTACGAGATTTTCATAACTATCTAAAAATTTTGCAAAGTGACTAACTTCACAATGAGACATAATACAGATATCAATATATTGCAACTGTCCAGTGGCAATTTAGTACAACCTAGTTTTCTTACATTTTATAAGACAAGGTCTTTTGCTATCTTTGTTTATCTGTCGGGAATATCTTCAAAAGTTATTGAAAACATTTCCATACGGTAATAGGTATATAATTTGTCAAAGATTTGTTTAATATGCATGAAATAGAATAATTATTGTTGGGAATTTCGGAAAACGTCAAGTCATCAGTCATCTTTTATCAAAAAAGCTGCCTTATCCTTTAGAGATATCACAACACGATGCATTGTGGTATATCCCTCTTTTATACATACATCTATCTTTTAAAGACAGTTGACTATATGTTTACATATGATGCGAAGGGCGAATTTAGACAATTGTATTTTCTAGTTTGTCTGACTCTAGATTGGTGGGAGGCTTCGGCCGCGCTAGTTACCACCATACCAGCAAAAACGTACCGCCAAACAAAGAAATTTGTTTTCCGATACGATGCTGTGTAGAAATCATAATAGGTATATCGTCTCTTACCAGATTAGCGTGCTTCTATCTTAGACTATATCATATGAATCGGATCTTTTTCACTTTACAATTTAGAGGAATATATCAGGAGATGGCGTATACATTATTTTTTTATGTTACTAGTTAATCTTGTAGTTCAATCAACAGTTTAAATGTAAAAATTGATTCTATTTCATCTATATATATTTATAGATGAAATAAAAAATCCACCCGCAACGGGGATTTATATGTATTATATACGTATGTTTTTTATTTGTAAAACAGATTGCCTAAATGATTGAAAAATCTACCCAAAAAACATTTCACGCAGACGAAGTCGCGGGTTCAGCTAGTTAAGTATATGCGACGTTGTTATTGAGTCTAGGTGAACTGGGTCACGGATTAGAGGTAAAAAATAAATGTTAGGTGCGAAAATGAAAATAGTTTTCGCATACATTATTCGTCCATTTATCGTCAATCTCACTATATCCACGTCCGCAGGGAATTGATTTTGGCAAAAACGAACCGGCCAAAGTTTCCCTTATTTTGTCCCATACATCTATTTTAGCTGTCACACAAGTACCGAATGATTGCCCATTTCATCTTCTTAATGTTCAAACCCTTTTCGCAAATGTGTTAATTCAAACTCAATGGAAAATGTCCCATTGTTTTTGTCTGTTGATATCTTTAACAATACGACAGCATAATATATAAATTAGATGAAATTTATATAATTTTGTTGAGCTTAGGATGACATATTGAAGTGTAATATTAAATATATTACACTTCAAAATTCCTTACGCAGTGTAGACTCTCATTAGGAACGGATTTTCCCAAATATCTACAGGGCCAGGAATTACACTAGTCACACCATGTAGAATAGCTATTTAGATAGGGAAACCTTATGAATTTGTAAGAGATTCAATTAATTACAAGAAAACTTAAAGTTCTCTCTAAAATAATTTCTCTTTTTTAATGTGAACAAACATAAAATGTTTATCTCGAGAGTTACCTCAGAATTGTTCTCAAGATATAAATAATTATTTAATTAGTATGGTGGGTCTAAGCTCCAAAATTATACGATTAGCGATATGTGTGCTCTACATTTTTACGTACCATTAAGTTTAATGTAGAGTCAAAAACTCTTTTTCAAGTTTTTATTTTTTACAAACAAAAACGGTACATAAAGTAACACAATATCCATGCAGTTTCGTTGCTCACTGAATTTTGTACGTTTCATAAAAATTCTATCTGTGCACTATACAGGCTCAATAGAGCCGTAAATGTTTCCGGTGTATGAGATTGCATACAAAAAATCCATTCGAATACGGGCAGAGCTTTGAAACAACAAAAATTTACGAACATTTGCTTAAGTATGCCTCTTTAAAAATAGCTACACCTTAAATAATCAAGCAATGTTAAATTAAATCTTTCCATGTTTCAAATATAACAAGCAATATTAAATCAATTCCGATTAAACATATTTGGGGAAAGTAGTAACTAATAATACGATTAAGTGTTTTTTGGACACTTCATAGTTTCCATTAGTTTAAAAGAAAACAGTTAAAGAAAGGTCCGTTTGCTAATAACATAATCTAGCATGAAATTTATAGGCTTATTGCCTATCTATTTTATTATATATATACTTTAAACTTTGTCACTTGTGAGCTAACAGTCTTTTATTAATTTAATAATAGATGTTGTTCAAATACGATTTGCATGTCAAAATAATGTTTTTCAAATACGACTATTAAGCAACATTGGTAAGTAAGTAAAAGTAAGTAGCAGCCCATTAACGTCCCACTGCTGGGCACAGGCCTCCTCCCTCATATGAGAGAGGGTTTTTAGAGCATAGACCCACCATGCTGCTCCACTGCGGATTGGCAGGCATAGTACACAAGTGCACTCTCTATTCCTTCACTGTCATAGTCCGGTGTGACGGAAATCCGACACGACCGGAGAGAGATCAGGCGCAGGACCGACGGCTTAACGTGCTCTCCGAGGCACGGGGGTGGATCACACCGCCAACTTCCCAACTTCGGGCAAATATTGAGAAAATCTTAATAGAAAACTCAATATCGATTTTTGAATTGGCCCGACCCGGGACTCGAACCCAGGACCTCATGTCTGTAGTCGAACATGCTAACCACTAGACCAATGAGGCAGTTAAAAAATAAAAGAGAAAGTGCTTTATTGGTGTAGTCTTATTCACATTACCCAAACATCCCACATCGCGTCACTGGTGATCCTACATCACGACACCAGCGACCACCACGTCGCTTCACTAGTGACCTACATCGCTTTATACTCACTATTGTAAGTACATTTGTTGTTGTTTATATGTTACAGGAAAATGGAGATTATTCTTAAAAAACAGACTTAAAAGTCTAATTTAAAAATTGTGTTATAAGTACTTTATTTCAAAATAAACTCTTTTATTTATTTTTGCCTGTATTGCTTATAGCAGCTGTCAGATATAATCCGAAATATGTATCCCATTTTTTGTGTTTTTCTAGTATCGTGATACCGTCTTAGATTTTAAAATCATGTACCATCAAGTGAGATATAACTCAACTTTTAGCCATTAGTAAAGTAAGTAAGTAGCAGCCCATTAACGTCCCACTGCTGGGCACAGGCCTCCTCACTCCGAAGAGAGAGGGTTTTTAGAGCATAGACCCACCACGCTGCTCCACTGCGGATTGGCAGGCATAGTACACAAGTGCACTCTCTATTCCTTCACTCTCATAGTCCGATGTGACGGTAATCCGACACAACCGGAGAGAGATCAGGCGCAGGACCGACGGCTTAACGTGCTCTCCGAGGCACGGGGGTGGATCACACCGCCAACTTCCCAACTTCGGGCAAATATTGAGAAAATCCCAATAGAAAACTCAATATCGATTTCGAACTGGCCCGACCTGGGACTCGAACCCAGGACCTCATGTCTGTAGTCGAACATGCTAACCACTAGACCAATGAGCAACATTAAATAATGAAATAATTAAAAAGTATATTTACAGTGAGTGTAATTTATTATAAATTTATAAAGATCTAATTTTCAATCGAACCCTCAGCAGAAATCACAGAATTTCACTTTATAAAAAGAAATTGACTAGCCTGCTTTTACTTTTCAATTCGTTGTTAAGCTTTTCGGTGTTATTTAAGGAAACCATATCGAAATAAATGGAAACTAGCTGAACCTGGAAGTAATTCTGGGGTATGTGTAGTTCGCCAATTCGCAGTATAACATTGGGTACAACTATATTCAAAAAAATCACTTTTATATATTGCTACAGGACAAAGGGTCGATGGTATTTGACACGGGACAAAAATACGATGCCACTTTGTAATTGATTGCTAATACCTTTTTGAACTGCCTCATTGGTCTAGTGGTTAGCATGTTCGGCCACAGACATAAGGTCCTGGGTTCGAGTCCCGGGTCGGGCCAATTCAAAAAACCAATATTGAGTTTTCTATTACGATTTTCTCAATATTTGTCTGAAGTTGGGAAGTTGGCGGTGTGATCCACCCCCGTGCCTCGGAGAGCACGTTAAGCCGTCGGTCCTGCGCCTGATCTCTCTCCGATCGTGTCGGATTTTCCGTTACATCGGTCTATAAGAGTGAAGGAATAGAGAGTGCACTTGTGTACTATGCCTGCCAACCCGCAGTGGAGCAGTGTGGTGGGTCTATGCTCTAATAACCCTCTCTCGTATGAGTGAGGAGGCCTGTGCCCAGCAGTGGGACGTCAATGGGCTGCTACTTACTTACTTACTTACCTTTTTGAAGTTATACTTCTTTTGGCGCGTTAGCGAAAAATGATGAGTAGTAGAAAAATAATAAGAGTAAATTTTTACGATGCGCGCGCACACCGTCACATAAAACCGACACCCTAGATAGTCAACATTTTGGCTTTTTAAATATTTTATAATTATATAATACCTTAATTATTTTGTTATATTACTTGTTAGATATATAGTGACATTGAAATTATCAACGTGACATATTTATCAAAATTATAACTTTCAGACTCAATTATATTTATATCCAATGAAAGTTAGTTTACGTTTATTATTTTCGAATCTTTGCCTTGCATTGAGTGAACGAATAATGGATGTATTTGATTTGAGCAACAAAAACTACGGCGTGGATTTATGGTTAAAATTTCGAAGATAATAACTGTTGTTTATATACTATTTTGCATTTTTTTAAGCAATTAAGCGTGTATTTCAATAAGATATTAAATAAAGTCGCTATCCAATGATAATGACTGATAATTTAAAAGTTCCGAGACAAAGTTTATGCATATCATTGTTTGAAAAGATTTTTATCGTGTTACGCCTAAGTATACCTTTTAACGCCTGTACATAAGTACACACAGCAGTAACTAAAAGCAGAAATTTAAAAAGGGACATAAAATCAAAGTCGCTCTGCTAGACGTAAATATTACATGAGAATCCCAGAGTGTGGTCCGCTATGAATAAATATGGCCAGTGAAGGATGAGTGACTTCAAACGCTATTCAGTTCAGACGTGATTTCTCAAGTCACGTGTGATCTGAGAAATGTTACAATTCCAACTTGGTTTGTTGTGAATACCAAATGATGCAGAAATTCATACTGCACTTCATTGAGTTATACGAACCAAGTCAATACATTCATTTTATTCATTTAGAAATATACATTACATATTTATAAATAACGACGGTTCTCTGTGTATATGTATTCCAAAAGCTGTTGTATGTTCACACAAATATTATCAATTTAGTAGGCTGCATATAGTTGACAATTCATTCAAGGGTAACTGTTAGGCTACAAGGCTTCTATAAGATTTCACGAATTTTTAATTTGAATATATATATGTCGCAGTGTCTATCGGCATGTGGCAGACGTATAAGTGACAATCCAGCGCACATCTCTCCAGTTCTCGGGTGACGGCCCGCCGGTGCGGTCAACTTTTGAAATTGTCGTTATATATTGATGATTATATATTATTTATTAATGAGTTTATGTAAATTGATATCGGGAACATTAAGTGATTGAACATTATAATCTGAGTTAATTAATAAAGTGTTTGATTGCACCAACATTACCTACCAACGCCCACAGTTTGGAAATTGATGTGATTTATGATTGATTGATATGATTATGGATGCCAGTAATGACGGTGTCGGCGGAGAACCTTACGCCCCTATGCTTTATGCTTTTCTTCTCTTTTATTCTCCGACATATATATAATTCATTGGCACAACGTTTGACGGAGATCGAAACTACTCAGTCGAATTTTCTACTCAGTCATCACGCCTTTTAAATTCCAATTACTTCAAAAAATCTATAAAAAATTAGTACTCTTCGCAAGTTCTGATAAAATTAACTAATAACTGCCGACAACGAATCTCTTTCCCTCTTCGATAGCAAACCATCCATTTCAAATGATTTCGTATATCTTTTATCTGTTTTGATTCTAATTGAAATAAATGCTACTCTTACACCCACATTTATTATTGATTTGTTATACCTAAAATAGATTGAAGTAATTAATTCTACTGGGGATTTGGAATAGACATGTCTACGAAAAATTTCTATTAACATTTCAACGTATATACGAGTATAATATAAACCTATATAAGACTCAATGAAAAATACACCAAAACTTAGTAACAAACACCATTTAACTTAATTTGGTTTGAAATACTAAGATTTTTTATCATTAATCTAGAACGGTGGTAAAGGGTTGAAACTGATGTAATATTCCGAAGATTCCATGGAAACAGGAACCAAAAAAGTACACCAGTCAAATCAAAAGCGAAGTGCGTTCGAGTTTATATTAGTAGCTTATTGACGTCCCACTGCTGGGCACAGTTTTCCTCACACACAAGAGAGAAGGTTAACAGAGCTATGCCGCCTAAATTTGGGTTGGGTGGCCAGCATTACTCTCGCAATATGCAAATTTCCTCTCGATGGTTTCCTTCTCCGAAAAGTGATGGATTAGAAAAAACAACTAAGCACATCAGTTTCTTTAAGTTATAAAGAGAAACTTAGTAGTGACTAGACTTCACTGAGCGAGAATCTACGCGTCTCACCTCCAGGCATATATGTAAGTAAAAAGAACTTAATTTCAACCGTGTATCCATTAATTATCATTTTACTACGACGCCCAGTAGATATTTATGGAGGTGAAACCCATTAAAACTTGGAGTACCTCTATCCAATTAGCGTGCTCCACCTTAAGCTTTATTGTGATGTTTATCACTCACTATAAAGTGTGTTCGTAATTCTGCTTATGATATACCGTTGTTGAAACCGACATAGTCTTATAAAACCAGTGTACACGTGGAACCTGAACGTCTGGAGCCATAAGGCGTTGAAATTTGGTAGGAATCTTCCTTTTTCCGAGAAGAAGTCAGCTAAGAACGGATTCTACGAATTTCCACCCGCAGGGCGGGTTGCGAGGGTGTTAATTTAAAAAATTCTAGGTTTCCCTTGGGTGCATCCGCCCAATTCTCTTTTACTCACTCCCGTTAACCTTTTTTTTCGAGGGGAAGTCTTCAAACTCAAACTATTTTTATTCAAGTAGGCCAGTTACAGCACTTTTAAAACGTCAAATATTTTTCAACACTAATTTTAATGTACGACTTATGATGGTATTAAAAAAAAGGCCTAAAATATAGAAGTTACGAGGGTTCCTTCGCGCCCTGTCCATTTAAGAACCCACAACAAACTCAATCGCGATTTTTTTATTTTTTACCAACATCATTACAATATCATATTAGTTTATTTTATTTAAATTCAAATTTGCACAAATCTTTTATTCCACGTATTTTCTTTGTTAAAGTAATCTTGCAACTTATAGTACGACATTCTTCTAACAATGACTTTGAATTTATTCAGTGACATTTCTAGAACGTCTTCTGGGAGTTTATTATAGAAATTGATACAGTTACCCTTAAATGAGTTGTTAATTTATGTTAATAAGAGACCTTTTCGGGGATAAATTTCCACTAAAGCCTGCCAGGGGTAATTTACCTCTACGTATAACGGTGAGCCCCGGGATCTCCGGAGAATCCTCCGAGGCCCCCGCCACGTTGTGCTTTTCGGGTTCTTCCTATTAGGCGATACAATTACTGTATTGGTGTTGCCGGCACGGCAAATTAAGACCACATTAACCTGCCGTCTTCGTATGAGTGTTAAGAAAACGACCACAACTTTATTATTTCTTTATTTCAACAGGCCGGCCCCGGTCTTTGCCGTCTCCGGGAAAGAGTGGCTTTCCTCCCGGTAACCTTGGCTACCCAAGTATCTAAAGCAGCTATACGATACTATAGTTATTTTTTTAAATTATTGATTGAAAAGTCAACTTGAAGAGGTCGAACTATTCATCCTAGTATATGAAAAAAACGAATAAGATCCACGAGAAAAATACATCTTCTCGTCCCACGATACAATTTCCCGGGCCAGGATGCTCTATTTTTCTCCCTAAGTGCGTAATACAAGTTTGCTTTTGTGATATATTACATACAATGTCGTATAGTAGATATAGCGTATTATTTTTCGTCTAACTATCATAGAAAATTAAAGTAGGTGTTAAAATTTGTGTTAAAATTTGTGTTAATCCGTGTTAGGGCTGGGAAATTGTGCATTTTATCCCTCTATTTGATGTTAAGCTCGGCTTATCGTAATGATTTTGAAATATAATAAGCAGGCTTTTCCTTTTTTAACTCCACCTTAATGACGTTGGGTATTCTGAATATAACTTTGGAGCAGTTTAATTAAATTTTCGGACAATTTAAAAGGGTCTGACGTTCTGACCTGTTCACGGTTGGCGAGTCTGATGCAAACAGGCTGGAAACGGGAAGGGTTGGCGGGCGTTAAATTTCAATTATTATGTTACTACGTTGTGTTTTGCCAGCTCATGCTGAGAATGTGTTTTTTAATTTCGTCCCAGTTTCATTCTTTTTTATTCATAATTCAGATTTATATGCAGACTCTGTAAGGTTTTCCGCAAAAGTATCACTTAGTAGAGTTGACATTTTTCTGCTTACAATAATTTTAAAAAGAAATAAGAAGAAGTTTATAAATAATTTCACATTTTGTCGAATCCAGAAATTCAAAATTCGACATTCATTTGTTTCCAAAACCTTTACAAGGTAAATACATAATGAGTTAGTGTCTTCTTTTAAGTATAGTAAGACTATACTTGTACCAGAAAACACCGCTCTTCCTGGATATATTGTTTTACTTACGAGTTATATTTAATAAGTAAAACTAAGAGTTTTAAAACTAAATAAAAACATAACACGAGCAAGACTAGTTGTAATAAGACTGTGCGTGTGCGTGTGCACATGTATGGCTGTGTGTATGGCTGTGTGTATGGGCGTGCGTGTGCGCGTGTGTGTGTGTGTGTGTGTGTGTGTGTGTGTGTGTGTGTGTGTGTGTGTGTGTGTGTGTGATGCAAACATATTAACATTCATATAACATCTAATTACGAGTTAATTTGTAACAATGATTCAATTTCATTATAATCCAAATCATTTAACCAGTTTATCAAATATTTTTTACAGGACCGGTAATTTAGAGGATATATATTTAATTTTTTGTGAGATAGATTGTAGACATGACTCGATTGATGGGAATACTGACTCCGGGAAAAGAATTTCAGGATATATTTGTTTGTGCTACACTTGCTTTTCTTCTTCAGAACTTATAATTTATATTTCTTGATATATGTACATAATATAATAAAATTTAGATAATATCGTTGCCTGACTTTATTGATAAAAAAAACTGTTTGAAAAAGCAGGGTATCATAAAAGAGGTAGAGTTGGTCTTCATATCCTATAGGTGTAAAGCCTTTCCCATAAAAGGAATAAATAAAATTTTGAAATTCAAACGTATTTTTAATGTGTAGCTAAGACAAAATAAAATAAATGTATTACTAACTAGCTGTTACCCGAGTAATTCTTGATGCCATTATCCCGTTCTTAGTGCAAGTTTACTTCGCAAAGCAACATGTATGACGAATTGAAAGGTAAAGGAAATATCTTGTTAACTTTCGTTTACATCAGGATTCCGTGGGAATATGACGAAACTTGTTCTTAGCAAGAGACAACGTTCCGAGAGAATAATATATATGCTGAATTTCAAGTTAATCATTTGAATATGTTTGGAGATCTTGCAGTTATGTAACCGAGTGTCGTTTTACACTTATATGACCGAATATAAATTTGTTCTTATTAAGTGCTATACGTTGTCAACGTCAAAAAGTTTCTTATGTTCTTTCTCAGGCTTTACACTATATAAGTACCAAATTTCATTTAAATCAGCTCAATAGTTTTGCCGTGAACAGAGACACAGAGAATAACTTTCGCATTTATAATATTAGTAAGGTAGTAAGTAATTTAATTACAGAAAATTGAGGTAAACATAATTTTCATTTTATGATGTAAGTGTAGATAATTAAAAGGATACATTAATAATAGGTATGATTCAGAATGCAGTAACCCGGAAGAACTTTAATAAATAATCAACCTCAATTTAATTATTTATGGAATGGAACAATTACAAATATGTAAGGTGATAAATTTATTATATATATTATGACGATGACTGCCTCATTGGTCTCGTGGTTAGCATGTTCGACTACAGACATGAGGTCCTGGGTTCGAGTCCCGGGTCGGGCCAATTCAAAAATCAATATTGAGTTTTCTATTAAGATTTTCTCAATATTTGCCCGAAGTTGGGAAGTTGGCGGTGTGATCCACCCCTGTGCCTCGGAGAGCACGTTAAGCCGTCGGTCCTGCGCCTGATCTCTCTCTGGTCGTGTCGGATTCCCGTCACACCGGACTATGAGAGTGAAGGAATAGAGAGTGCACTTGTGTACTATGCCTGCCAATCCGCAGTGGAGCAGCGTGGTGGATCTATGCTCTAAAAACCCTCTCTCATGCGGTTGAGGAGGCCTGTGCTCAGCAGTGGGGAAGTTAATGGGATGCTACTTACCTTATTATGACGATGAATACACATGGCAACAAGTAGAAAACTACAGAAACCGGATGCTTGGCAATGATCGACAAGCTCTTTTTTCCATGCAAAATATGAAACAAACTTCCCCCGTCAGTGAAAGATTAATCATTCTTTGTGTCTTGACATCTTCTGAGCTAATTAACATAAATCTATTTGCCGAAGGTTTTTAGCGTTTCTTAAAAAATTAATACTCTTCTTTTATCAAAAAAGCTTATCAAGCCTCAAATCCAGAAGCAATAAGTAAAGTTAAAGAAAATATCTACTTGTAACTTTATTCAAATCAAATGTCATTACACAGCACATTTAAATAAAAATATTTGAACTTGCTAGGTGGAAAATAAAGTATTTTATTAGTGATTAAAGATTAGATCAAGATGTATTTATATATATAATTCTTGTTCGTGTGTCTGTCACTGAGTTCCTCCTAAACGGCAGGGCCGATTGTTTATATTTATTGTATCTCCAGGTATTGTATTTCTTATATTATTTTAACATAATTTATTTCTAACCTTTAGTTCATAGTCTCCTTATAAAGGAGGAAAGTTTTTTTTATTGCTGACAGTTTAGCGCTCGACTGTGATCTCACCTAATGGTAAGTGATGATACAGTCTAAGATGGAAGTACTTTAATCTGCTAAGAGGCGATACACCCCTTACGGTTTCTTCACAGCATCGTAACGGAACACAAATCTCTTGATTTGGCGGTACGTCTTTGCTGGTAGGGTGGTAACTAGCCACGGCCTAAGCCTCCCACCAGTCCAGACATAGACAAATTAGAAAATAAATTTTCTAAATTCGTTCTACCGAGGATCAAACCCAGGACCTCTGCCAGCGAGGCAAGTACTCGCACCGCTGCGCCAGCGAGGCCGTCAAAGAGGAAAGTGTGAACTAAAGTTGGAATTTGATGAAAGTGAAACTTCTTTGGTTTATTGTACTAAATTCTATAACATGATTTAATTTTTAATTCAACTTACATAAGTGTTCTCTTGTTATTGTTTAAGTGAAGTGTAACTAATTAAAGACCCAGCAGACACATATCCATACTCACATATACGTGCCTTCCGTAACGTGTAATGAAAATTATTCGCTTTAGGTTGTTTCACTTTAAAAATAAAGTCATTCTCAACTTAAAACTATATTAAGTTAATTAAGTGACACCCACTACTTGTTGTACGTGAATACTTCTCATAACTGCGTAAAAATGGCGGAGCTTCCCCTTTACCGCCTGCTATGTGTTACAGTCCTTACTTAGCGTAATAAGCTCTTATATCTTTTAGATATTCAGTGCTGCAATTGAATTTCGGACGGAGGTGATAGATATGTAGCTACAACACCAAACTGTATATCCCGATTGTATTATCCTTCCTTTTCTTAAATATGCCTCACTGTGGATGCGATTCTAAAGACGAATTCACATCAAAGAATATATTTAAACTAAGATGGTTGAATATAAATGTATTCTATAAGCATTTGTATTAGATTAGAACAAGATATATAGGAAGTTGTTAAATCACCGCTTACCAGGCGATTACATATAATTATAAATAATAAAAAGCATTTTACTGTATAAAATTGTACACCGTAAACAAGAACAAAACATTGACATAATCCGTTTCTTCTTAAAACTATATACAAGCTACATATTGATTATTATAGCCTATTCCAATACATTACAGGAGCGTGTGAAGTATTTCTCGTAGTAGGAATTGAAAAAAGAACTCCTAATCAATATAATAAAGAAACCCTGTAATCAAGACTTCTTACAGATTCTATATGAAGTTTTATTCAGGATTCAATAAATTCAATTTCTTGGATACATTTGCAAAGTCGTATCGCGTGACTGACTGTTAACAAGGCATTACTTTCGCTAACAAGCGTCTTTGCGGCTTGCTTTCGCCGTCTCGATACTTCGCCACAGAAAATAAAGTATAAAACTTTATTCCCGTAATAATTCTATGAAATAATATTTCATCATTTCAAATATAATATTTTTGAAGTTTGTTCCTAAAAAAGTATTATTTTGCTAGCTAAGATGATCTCAATAAAACATATAATACTAATTCACTGTCACAGTGTTTGACTGCAATTTACTCTGTTCTACTGAAGAGATTTGTGATGATTTGACTTTCATTTTAATTTAGAATCAAAGAAATGTCCATTTATTTTCCAAACCAAGTGATTGCTATGTAAGAAGTCACATAAGCATCAAAAAGATGACACCGTACTTTAATGAGTGCGACAAGTAGACAAGTATATGTATACATATAAATTGTTTCGGTAATTTAAAGGCGGATTTTAAAGGGAATCTCAATTAGTCAAAATTGTAGAGTATATATATATATATCATGCTTCTAAAGAAAATGTAAAAAAATAGCACTAACTGACTGATTACCGATGATATCAATGTGGCTTTGTTGAAAATTATAAGTAAGATATACTAAAATGTGTGCCTTGTGCCGTGAAAATATATGAATTAAATTTTGTTTTACATTAAGCATTCTTAAAATCATCTGAACATACAAACAAAAAAATGATAATCACATACACACGTAGATAAATTTAATATTTATAAATATAGCCACATTTGAATTCGTTGAACTGAACTGTCAATACAATAAACCAAATCAAACTTCACAATGGAAAATTTGTACAAATCGAAAAGAATCAAACTAAACGAGTTGTACTCGTATTTTATTTGAAATATTTCCTCAGAAAATGTTATTTCAATTTGAATACAGGAGCTGAAGCGTGAACCTGATTAGTACTGCCGTCGTTCACCAACAAGCTCCCCTAACGACCTATGAATTTAATCAAAACATTTCGCTGACACGTGTATAATTTCATTGTTTATCTACAGTGACATGTTTTGATTGTGGTAGAGGGAGTCAGTCTATTAACGGCGCTGAAACCTAGTTCTTACTTCCATTTTATTCTTTACGTCATTTTTTACTTTTAAAACACCACCACGACCAAATGTCGCAGCATAGACTGGCGCTGTTAAAATCTGAAAAGACAGTCGCGCGTCAGTCGTAACGTCAAAACATTCTGCCCAGATAAACATTTTGAAAAAATTATTATTATGACGCCTATAAATCTCTGAGAACTTAATTAATTTTTTTTTTAATAATTCAAACCGGCCTCGTCGTCGTCGTTGTCGCTTCAACTGATCGACGTCCACTGTTGGACGTCGGTTTCACGTAATTACCTCCACGATCTTGCACCGCCTGGTCCACCTTGTGGGGAGTCTGCCTACACTGTACACTGCGCCGTCTGATGCGCGGTCGCCACTCCAGCACCTTCGGCCCCCAACGTCCATCGGTCCTTCGGACTATGTACCCCGTCCATTGCCACTTCAGGTTCGCGATTCTGATCTTCCGCATGAGGCCCATAGTCAGCGACCACGTCCCAAACCGGCCTAAGAGAGGTTAATTAATGGGTCATGAAGTAATATCAGGAATATTTCACTTACTCTTTCCCGCGCTTCATAAAAAACGCTAACTTTCGTAGTTCTCCTACTGTGCTAATTTTACAAATTGTTTGTATATGAAGCCCAAACCACTGGGTCTAGAAGCGTGAAAATTTGCATGTTTCTACCTTTGACACATTACTACGTGTTGTGTAGTAAGATTTTAAGAAATTCAACCTATAAGGTGGTAATAAATAGGTATGACAGTGTTAAAAATGATATTTATTAATTCAGTAGAAAATAAAAATCACGTGTTTCATAGTCTATAAATTAAAAATGTAAATGCATTTACGTACTCTGACAGTATGCTCGGGAGTGTGAGACTCGGCGATGGAGGAAACATCGCAATACCCACTAAAACCCAGTGGAACCCTTTTCATCTGTTATTGGGACATATGAAGATCACACACGCATTTTTCTTTGATGTTCCGGATATATCCGACTGAGAGTTCATAAAGATGTTCGCAAATTTGCGCCGCCTTGTACTCCATCCATAATTTTCTGTAACCGAAAGACAGGATAATATAAGTAAAAAACGACATATGAGTAATTTAAAATGTAATTTTTTAAAACTAAGATAGATTAATGTTATTGTTCACATAATTATTATTAGAAAATATGACATAGAAGCAATACAATTAACCATGATAACATTATATCGAACCTTAACATTAATACAGAAAAAATAAAAGTAACTAAAATGCGCNACCACGGTCCCAATGTCTCCACGCCAAAAGGCACAAATATGTATTCTAAAGCAAGGCTCTCATATTTGCGCCTCTTGGCGTTTTCAGCTAATGACGCCGCCGCACCCGCTGATTTGGAGGTAGCGTCAATGTGAAATGGTGCAAGCGTATCAACACATGTAGCATCCCACACCAATGACCTTCCTTTTTTCCAAGGCATCAACGACATACCATCAGGTCTCTTACCATCATCACGTGCAATTCCATTCGGCTCGAGAATAGCCGGCACGTGACAAGGGTCCTTCTGATGATGTCGTTGGTGCCGGCGTGTCTTGGAAGACGACCAGCACTACGAAGACAAGACAGACCGTGGTGACCGAGTTGATTTACCACTCACCACATTTACAACGATGGTGCTCTGTTGTTTTCACACCCAGACGCAGACACATAGATAAAGATAAGAAGTAGTCTTGTCTATAAAGGTACCTACGGATGCAGATGGAAGCGCATGTAGCCAGAAACCTGACTCGCGTTCAGAAACAGCAAGGAGGCGAGCCCTTTCTGTTAGATTTTTAGAGGTTTGTAATAGATTAAAAGATAAATTTTTACAGAGGGGTTCGTCCCATGATTTTAGAGAACTAAATTAATTTTTATTATTATTTGTTTAATATACTAAGCTTTTAGTTTAATATATATAGTCATAGATAACTCCTGTTATTTGTTGTTATATTTTACATGCTTTTATTTTACTTAATTTGTTTTGTTAATTAATATTTTATTTTGTATTGTTGTATAAGATTTGTACTCGTTCATATTGATTTTCATATTATTTCGGTATTATTTTATTGTTAGAATACTTTTACTTTTCTTAATTTAGTAAATATGCAAAATTTAATTTTAAGTTAAACTTAGTTCTATTGGAATAGTCGTAATAGTAATTAAAAATTTTAGTGTATGACTGCGTCCTTTCCGTGGCGTTACCTTGGTTAAGATATTTGCTGAAAATCAGCGCTGTATGTTTCAATGAAATGGAACTTCTAAAAGTGCAGAGAAATTAATAGAATATATGTATCATCATATTTGGCAGTGGTTTTTCCTTAAATGAATGTTCATTACAAACTTGATTGTAAATGTCCGGTTTCATTAAATAAATAAAATAAATAACATTTTATTTTCTGATATTACACTTTTCTACACATTGAGCTTACACAAAGTAATATTACAGTAGAATAAATACATTACGAAGGCAATAATGCGAAGCTGGCTTTAGGCCATTAAACCACTTAGAATACTGACTCTGTTTGCAATATAGACTATCAATAAATACCAATATAAAGTATGAGGTACTACCAAATCAATTTTGTATTTTTAGGTTGTACAGAAACATGTAGGTCAAACATGACATCGTTAGAGGTAAGAAGGCAAGTAAGTGACCTTAGCTTTTAGTAACTAATAGTTCAAAGGCTATAGAGATGATAATAATCAAACTGAATTAATCACAGCAGTTTAAGTGATAGAGAATGAATAAAGGGATAAACTGCTCTGACACTAACAACGTCTAGATAATAAAGCGAAGACGGATGATAATCCCTTGAAACATTCTGCTTTTGTTGTCTGTTGGATCGGAGTTCGGCTTGTAAATAGGTAATTTTGGTATACCGCTTAATTTACATTCATACATTTTCAATAACCAGTTGAAAACACATACTAATATCTCAATAGAAAGGGGTGCTGCAAAAATTATATCTAAAAGAAATCACTTTCAAATAAATAAAATCTATTTTATAAATTAGTTCCGTCCAATACTGCACAATCATGTCATATAGAGATTTTCTTAAAATGAATATTAATCAGCTTAGTACTATTAATCATGTATAGATTAATGGTAATTTAGGCTACTTCCTAGTACATATATACACCATTAACGCGATGAACACGATGGATTAAATTTTTTTTCACTTAAAATTATTAGTTCTAACATAGGATAATTTTCATTTCAACAATTACTACTATTACAAACAGGAAAGTAACTCTATCTGCCCTTAAAACTACTGAACTGATTTAAATGAAATTTGTTACACAGATAGCCTAGAGTCTGATAAAAAGATAAAGAACTATTTTTTATTGTGACAAAATGGTTGTAAAGAATGGAAATACCGTCGTATAGAGCTAAAAGCTTGAAACGTTTTTTAGGCTGTTGATTCGATGTTAAGTTCGTAAAAGTTATAAATGCGAAAGCCAAATACATACTTTATAGAAATATACGTAAATAAACTCATATTAAAACTTTATACCTTGTATACTTATAAACTTAACTAATTTAATTTCTCTTTACAGCGAAACTGCAAATAATTAATGAAACTATTTATACGTATCTTATTTATAAAATAATTAGTCTAAGTGATTACAAATGCTACCCAAAAACACGAGTGCACGAGTTAGTTAGTTTTGATATATAAATCCAATTTATTGCTGAGGAAGCTATAAAAATAAATGACGTATACTTCTGGATGGAAAAAGAAAAACAAAACAATGAAAATATTGTAATTGCGGGGGCCTGAAATATTGCCGTAATATAAGGTGGATTCTGCGGGATTTTCATAATCTAAATCTTACGTTGGAACCGACGGATATGAAAACCCGGCGTCATTTATACTGAAAATGTCGTAGGCTCACAGAAAACATGTGGGTGTTGTCAGATGTGTATTCAAAATATTTATGTATACAAAATGTAATATAAACCAAGAATTTCTTTGTCTTGCTTTATAGTATCTAGGGTGGAAAATCTAAGGTAATATTTTTCTTGGGTTTTCACAATTTTTATCCATGGTTAAGTAATATATTTTATGAATTTTTATCGCATATAAATTTTATAATGGTTGACGGTTCACAGATTACGTTAATCGACTTAAAATCGAATCGGACTTGACGTTTTCGAGGTTGACAGCTGACATACCATCGAGCGCGAGGGGGCGGCCATTATTGGTTCGGATTTCGTAGAGTGCGCACGTACCCACGTGTTCTGAATGCATGTTTTAAATCTAGTTACACTTTGCTAATCATTTAAAATTATAGGTGTTTATATATTATAGTGAAATCAATAAAGAAATAACCAATAGTATCGTGGAATATTTTATTAAAATTCCCGACGTTGATCTCCTCTCTCGACGACTCAATATGGCAGATAAAACCCAAGATTGTAACGCCACATCCGCCTTTGGATGCCTATCCAGCCGGATGCGCCTTTATATTTTTATTTCTTTCAAAATATTCAAATTATATCCCGACATGTCGAACATTTAATAATGTACGTAATAAATACAATATATTGTGATAAAGATGGGTATCAAAATTCTTATCTCATTAATACTAAGGGTAAAAGGGTACAACTTGTACCCTTCCTGAAGAGGCTAACTTAGGAAATTGTATTTTCCCGTTTGTTTTGGTTTCTAATGGTGGGAAGCTTCGTCCGTGGATAAAACCTGGTATCATAATAGCAAATAAAATTCCCGCCAAGTCAATCAATGATACGGGTTAAACGAATTTCTAAAAAAAAAAAAAAAAGGATTCTTGCTACAAACGTTACATTCGATAAGAGTTATAACAGCCTATTAATGTTTTACTGCTGGACATAAGCCTTTTTATTCTAGGGAGAAAGGTATTTTAAGAGCATAGGCCTACTACACTGCTCCGTTACGGATTGCCAGTTTATTTTTTTAAATAAAAATTTATCGGTGCTCGCCAAGGATTTGAAGTCGTGAACCTTGCGTTTCAGCTCTAGATCATCCTGACTATCACATATATATTTATATATATATTCATATGTTTTATATACAGTTTAAAGTGAAGTCGCTTCCACAATCTGTTCATTTAGATCATTATACCAGATTTTAATGCAGTTTTCAGCAATAGATAGATTGTTTAAATACAAAGGTTCATATGTATATTACAAATGTATTATATAGCGTTATTGTTTGTTTTAAAAGGTCGATAAAAATGACAAAGATAGTATATATTTATGTCTAAAGGATAACCCACAGTAACTAATTTACCTTTTACATATTACATAAAAATATGTGTTATTTACAAAGCAAATTTATACAATACATTTAATTCCTTATTCAAAGAAATAAATTACATATGATGTATATTTCATGTAGAACAAAACTGCCCTTAACAATATTACAATAGAATGGATACTTTAGGTGATATCAGAGTTTTAAAAAGTGGAGTCACAGCGGCTGGCGAGCTGTACCTTTTGTCTCGATTGGCAGCGGTCGGCAGGCGTGGAAAGTGGCAAAGTTAGATCAACATTTAAGTGTACTTACATAATGTTACTATGACCTTACAAACAAACATTTAATTTTTATTTATGGATATATTTCAAGTATTACTTATATAATATGTATAGATATTTGTGATGTATTAATTAAGCATTGTTTTCGTAACCAAACAACCTTTTCCAATACAATAGTTTGTTAGCAAGAAAACTGCACGAAAGTTAATGATTTTGACCTTCGTGATAAGCGGTGTATAGAAATGAAATGGCTTTCACTTTCAACGATACAATATACCGCATGAAACATCACGAAATGTACCTTTTATGTAGGTTACAAATGCGTAAGACCGATACTGATATAAGGACTAGCAAGTAATATTAGAGAAATTATGTAAGTTAGATTTTTTATACTGACAGGTTAATCTGACAGGTTAATCTCACCTCATAAGCTAATTCAAATCTAAATTTACGTTTTACTGTACTTGCACACAACGAGAAAGGTACTCGTAAATCAAATAACACAAACACAACATTAAAATTAGGACTTAATGGGATAACTTTAAATAGAAGTTCCCAAACGCCAGATGCGACCATGAACTTTATAATGAAAATGTGTGGCAGTTATGTTGAATAATATATAGCAGAGTAAAATACGAGACTGAAGTGCAAGTTGAACAATATACAAAGCTGAAGTTATGTACATACATAAATTTAAACAATATTACATATACAAGGAAGAACCACTCCCGAAGACGAAGACAGACATAGTACTAATGACACCTTTCATAATCAGACGGAAAAAAATCGATCCTGATAAAAAAAACATCATTTTGTTAAAACGTTTTATTAACATTATTTACGCTACATCATGTAAGTACCGTTAAATGAAATGATAGTTTCATAAAAAATAAATTATTTTACTAAAAAAACCGACTGCCTCATTGGTCTAGTGGTTAGCATGTTCGACTACAGACATGAGGTACTGGGTTCGAGTCCCGGGTAGGGCCAATTCAAAAATCAATATTGAGTTTTCTGTTAAGATTTTCTCCATATTTGAAGTTGATCCTGAAGTTGGGAAGTTGGCGGTGTGAACCACCCCCATGCCTCGGAGAGCACGTTAAGCCGTCGGTCCTGCGTCTGATCTCTCTCCGGTCGTGTCGGATTCCCGTCACATCGGACTATGAGAGTGAAGGAATAGAGAATACACTTGTGTACTATATGCCTGCCAATCCACAGTGGAGCAGCGTGGTGGGTCTATGTAACCCTCGCTCCTCGGACTGAAGAGGGGTGCTACTTACTTAAAATCTGTGACGTTCGGGTCAATGAATGCACGGACGTGGCGCAGTTCATACTTTCGCGAAATTTAGTCGTTTCTTTTACACACACACCAGCCCCGGTCACATGTATAGTTTCATAAAAAAAAAATTACTTACTAAACAAAATCAGCAATCATACACAAAATCTAAATCAGCTGACGCTTGGGTCAACGGATGCACGGACGCGGCGCAGTTCGTACTTACACTCAATTTAGTCGTTTCTTTTACTCGCACACCAGCCCCGGTCGCTAATAAAACGCTAGTAAATAATGCTAATAAAACCTTTTAAAAACACATATTTTTTTTATCAGGATCGAGTTCATCATCAAAGGTCTCATTAATACAATCGTCTGTCTTCGTTTTAGGGAGTGGTCTCCTAATACCTTGTATACATATGCCTATCCTATAATAGTAGAATATTTAAATATTATTTTCATTAAACTAAACACAGCGCATCTAAAATTTGAATTTAATGACAATCGTTGTAATTCTTATGTTCGTCAGATAATGTGACAAATACAGCACATAGTTCTTATAATATTTGTCTCCATTTTCTATAATTTATTGAACGCTGGGGAAAAGGCGTTTCTTTTTTAATAGAAAACTCGCATGCAATTAAGCGCTGTGTGCACAATTTCAAGCTGCATGAATTGCACGATGACTTTGTTCCTCTTTTTTGTTCACGAACTTATTTTTAACCTATAAAGTTATTTTTAACTGCATTGCGTATGTATGCGAAATGTTTGTATTGAATATACCCAATTATTCTGATTTAAAATTGCCCTGATTTTAAACAGATAACAAATATATATAGGCATTTAATTTTATTCGGCTTCACTATGAGAAATGATTCATCTAACTATAAATAAATAAATATTTTGGTTCAAACACCTCGACTTATTATTTTTATTTATTTGAAAAAGAAGTAATATACCTTACAAACTACATCACAACTAATGCACAAAAATCAGTCTAGTTTCTTTTATTAATTTATTTATTGTTATTGCACACATACATTCAGAATATTAAAAGAAGAATATTACAATTTTATAGAGAAAAGTGAACAAGTTATCGCTTGAAGCGATCTCCTCCGACAAGACTCCTTCCTTGTAGAGTAATCCATGAAAGTACTGGGTAAGAGTAATCACGCTTCATTCCTCTTGGAGTAGGCAGAAACCACGTCCTTCCACTTGTCCTCGGTTTAGAGTACTCTTGACCTTATTTAAAATGTCCTGGATTTAGTTCAGGAACGTTCGCCTTGGTCTTCCTCTTCCAACTTTCCCATTCACTTTTGACTCATAAATCCTTTTTGTCAGTCTCCTTTCATTCATTCTCGCTACGTGCCTAAACCATCTAAGGATACCTTTCTCAATTTTAGTCACTAAATCTTCTTTTATACCACAACGTTCTCTTATCAAGCAATTTCTTACTTGACTCATAAATCCTTTTTGTCTCCTTTCATTCATTCTCTCTGCGAGCCCAAACCATCTAAGTGAAATAACCTATTATAATTACTACTGTTAGAAAAGTACATGAAAAATATTACAGTTATTTTATATAAAATACAATGTTACACACATACAAAAGGAAATAAAAAAGACTCAGCGAACCAAGTTTACCACAAAAACAAAACAATAATTTTGTACTAATCATTGAAATAGACCATTCTTGAGTAGATCTATTTTATCCACAGCAACATCATATTTAGAATTTTTATTGTAAATGTGACATCTACGATAATATTTTATTTCAAAATATTTTTGTGTTAAATTGGTAGGTATGCGTCAAATCGTAAAGTATTTTTTACGCACTATCCTCACCATAAAAGCGAAACTACGAGTATATACATAAACATTCTCTTCACAACATTTGACTGCGTTGCACTCCGCAACTGTTCAGCTGATTTTTTTGAATTAAAGCTTAGACTGTAATATTTATTCATTTCGTTATAATAATTGATGTTTTAATAATATTGTTTGTTAATTAAATAAATATTATGTTGGAAATCTACGTGTGGTACTTAATTGTATGTCAGATTCCGTGTTTAGAGCACAAAATATGAAGAATGCATGCATGAAAACAATTTTTTTGCAGAGCAGTGTAATCTGAAAGTAAGTATTTAGAAACCCAGTGAAAAGAAACTTTTATTTTAAAGAAATTAAATATGTAGTTCGACTTAGTAGACTTTCTACTGCCACGAGATCAGTGTATACGCGGGTAAATACTGATCTCGTGGTAGAAGATTGGAGAGGATCTCTCATTGCTAAGTATAATAGACCCAATGATTGGCAGTGAGGTAGGATGGAATGCAGTTGCCTCCTTTTGCGAGGGTGTCATCTCGTTGAAGGAGGCAATGGAGAGAGAAAGGGAAAGTGCTGCTGATGCGCCGCCCCTGCGAAGGCGGAGGCCGGGTGGTAGAAGACGTCTTTTTGAACGCCTTTTGCCTCCTGCTTAAACCACCCTTTGTATACGGAAGTGTCAGAGCCAATGCGAAGGCAGCCTCTGACACCTCCAATTCAAGTTAATAAGGGTGTCGCTGGGTTTTAGTGGCTATTCTAGCTAAGCTAGCGAGTCCCACACTCCCTGCCATCGTAGGAGTGCGCAAAAGCATTTTTCCAGCGAAGAAAAAAGCATCTACGCGGGTAAAACCG
Source organism: Elymnias hypermnestra (assembly GCA_015832385.1). Taxonomy (NCBI): domain Eukaryota; kingdom Metazoa; phylum Arthropoda; class Insecta; order Lepidoptera; family Nymphalidae; genus Elymnias; species Elymnias hypermnestra. Next base: position 382,421 of record JACTOM010000007.1, on the reverse strand, counting down.
CCAGGCATTGCTAGTAGTTGATTATCATGTTTTTTATTATTTTTTTGAACCGAGGGAGCGCTGTTAATCAAGTTACGGCGTAAGCATTACATAGATGACAATAATACTTTCAGTTCCACATATAAGTGGTCGCGCGAGTCAGCAACTATCATATAACTGAAACATGTCTACACGGGGTCATAGTAATAAAACGTTGTATATAAATAGAAGTCCACTAAGTCCTGTTAATTTATCTAACTGTACTTGTGAGCCGGGAAACTATTATCTCGCTACACCCGTTTCACTTGAACACAAATTCGGAACAAACAACATTCGGATGTCTAACTGCCAAACTGGGTTGTGGATATTGCAGCCGATATTGTCTCTACGAACTTGTATTGGCCGTGTTGCTATTTATCTGGCTAAAGTGTCAACTTAAGAGAATTTTCAAGCAAGATACAACAGAAAGAAATAAAAGACGTTTATCTTTTTCAACTGTTTGTTCACACTCTTCCTGCATGCCTTTTTCAAATTTTCTTAAATATTCCGCAAATTATAATATATTTATTAGGCTTATAGATTAGGCTTATAGATATATTTATTATCCACGCAAGTTATAATATATTTATTAGGCTTGTCGTGAAGAACAATATTATTACAGTTGAATTTATTTGTAACTAGCGGTAATGCCCCGCGGTTTCACCCGCGTAGATATCGATCTCGTGGCAGTGAAAAGTAGTCTGGCTATAGCTTTATTTTTGTTTACACAAAACTTTAATTTCACTTAGTTTTTCATTACTTCAATTCAGATTAATAGATATCTAATTAATACATACTAATTCGTAATATCATTTACATAGAATTAAATGATTTTTAAATCAGTCCAGTAATTTTTAGCTTAATTATTATAAATTGTTAAAAATAAAATCAAAAATTCAAAATTTACAACTTTCTTCTATAATATTAGGGAAGAGATTTATTTATAATACTTCATTTTGTCAGAACTTCCCAAACATTTGACACTCTGGAGATTGACTCGGGATACAATATTTTCTTTTGATTGAGATTTTTAAATTCGTCATATCTTTTGAATGTAATGTCTGATTTTAATAATTTAAAAATTATTTTACAGGTATAAAAATGGTCCTTAGAAAAATGTATTTAATAGGATAAGGATTAATACAGAGGTATGAATAATATGCCTTGATAATTGTCGGCACTTTTATTAAGTAATTACACATACATAACAGCAGTTGGACATATGGTATCGCGAACTTTCTTGTAAATATTAATATGTTTTTTAATACTGTACAATATTTTTTGTTCTATGTTCAATAGTTTCCGCATTGCACGCGTTGACGCATTTTGGTTCACACTTTGAGTTAAATTAATGCATTTTCCTTAGGGATCCCTATTTTTTTAAGAACATTATATAGTTTATGGCGCTCGGTGAAAATGCAGCTTTCTAATGGTGAAAACATTTTAGAAATCGGTCCTGTAGTTTTTGTGTGCAAACGGTACAAACAGACAAATACAAACACAAGTATTAGTTTAGATTTTATTTAGTATTGACATCTATAATTTTAACCTGAGAAAAAATTACAGTACCTTCTGTGGAAAGATTACTTAAAACATTTAAAGGTTTTTATATGAATGTTTTAGAAGTTGTCACATTTATAATGAACATTGTAATAATGTCGATATCATGCACAATAAAATCAATGTATTTAAGGTTAGTCTATATTAACGTTTAATATAAAGTTTTTTTTTGTGTCAAACTTTTTGTAAATTGTTTTTATATATATCGTTTTTATATAAAATAACTCTATTACAATCTTCTAATATATTATAGTTATGTATATGTGTTAGTAATTAGTGGAAACTTGATTGATTTTTCTTGTATTTAGTTGTAATGTAATTTTTAAGTTATATAATATTTGTTTGTTTTCAAAAAATAAATAAAATAAAATAAAAAAAGTTCTAAATAGCAAATTGATAAAATAACTAAGGATCTTTGCATAAAATCAAATTTTCTATAGATTTTTATGAAACTTTTTGAACAACTATGTTAGATAAACGACTATATATTGGAAATCTAATATATTGTAATAAAATGTCGTGTCTAGTTATTTGTCATCGAACTCCGAAAGGCTCGAAATTTCTTTAGTATGCATATTTGTTATTTACGAGAATAGGTCGTAAAGTATTTTTAACCTAACTTCATCCTCCATTATTTAATTGAGATACAAAGTCAGGGTCAGTTAGATAAATGGTTAAATTGATTTTCATGAAGTTTTTAAGTATATTCAGGTAAATTCAAGAGCGTTTAAGATTGACAATATAATACGATGAATAGCGGAATTCGCCATATTTCCACGAAAAGGGGAAGTACCGCCACCAGCACCTGGTATGGCTGCTGGGACCGAAGCTGGCTGTAATGAGACTTGCGATAGATGTACGAAAAAATTGATGCGATGACAAAATGTCACTTTAATAGGCACAATAGAAGATTTTAAGTGAAACAATTTCGGATAGGAATTTGGTTTTTAAAATGTAAGTTTATTTATTTGGGAAACGTACAATTATCATAAACACTAAAAACTACATCACAAATAACACACAAAGATTACTTCTTGTAATTAAAGTATGACGAAGATGCTTTAATACTTAATGGAAAGGTCGAGAATAATGAAGGACGAATGAAACATCTATACTATTTTCTCACGTTTCTATCCTAAGTAATGAGGGTGTAAGGTATAACAAAGTAGGAACGTAAATAATCTACGGCTCAGTTTCGTGTCTTTATGCCTACTTGTCTTGTTAAATATAAATTTATTTTACTTTTATATACTTCGCTTACTATTAAAAACTAATGCGATCTTATTTTTAACAGAACAAAAAAAAAAGAGGAGGTAATCAATTCGTCTGTATTTTTTTGTTTATTTATCTCATAAGAAAGTGTGATATATAGGCATAATAGATGAGTTTTTAAGTGAAACCAACCCGGGGAGAAATTTGTTTTGTAATATGTAAGTTTATTTATTATTTGGGATACAAACAATTATTATAAACTTTAAAAACAACATTGCAATTAACACACCAAGACTATTAAAATTTCCAGCATTGATTTTGATAAATAAATAGCTAAAAATATTATATTATAATTATTTAATATAAAATACAATGTATTTAAAAAAGTAATTTAAAGAATCATGGAATTAAGTTTGACAGAAAAAAAATATATTAAACATTGAAACAGAGTATAAGGTACGTTATAGCCCATAAACGTCCCACTGCTGGGCACAGGGTTGTTCAGTCACATGAGAGAAGGTTTTCAGATCATAGACCCACCACACTTCTCCATTGCAGATTAGCAGGCTTAGACGAAAATCAGACACGACTGGAGAGAGATCAGGCGCTGGACCGACGGCTTAACGTGCTCTCCGAGGCACGAGGTCTGTGTACAGCGCCAACTTCCCAACTTTGGGTAAATATTGAGATAATCTTAATAAAGAACTCAATATGATTTTGAATTAGCCCGACCCGGGACTCGAAGTCGAACATGTTAACCACTAGATCATTGAGGCAGTAGTAAAACAGAGTATCCTTAAGTATATTTATTTGATAGTGCATAATATCAACATATTTACAATTCTCTTTGTTAGTGACGAGAATATGATTTTTTTTTATATACGATCAGGGTATTTGCTTCAACTATAGAGCCCTTGTCATCCCTATTACTACGTGAATTTAATAGTGAATGTAATACTCCACTCGACAATAAACTAGGGTAAGTTGACACTTAAATATATACGAAGCCTCTCCCTGAAAACATTAGTAGTCGGCCTGTGTGGCATGTTTCGGGCCCATTTCAAGAATGTCCAATACTTCCCTAATCTTAGAGCCGTGTTTCCTTTGTCGACTAGATATTAATCAGATATGTCTGTGTTGTTCAACACGAACCCCTTAATTGGATGTTCCCTTCCACGAAGCACTACACCTTCTAGACCCTAGGGAAGTTTAATTTACATTAGTCTCATAAATATAGAGAGTACACATGTTTAGTATAATAATTGTATTTATTTCGAACTACAAAGATCTATAAATATACATCGAATGAAATCGGTTAGTAAATTAAACTGAAAAATAAGACTAAAATCGAATTTTAAAATCTATAAACTACTCTTCTTCTTCTCGGTCGTATACTGCATGTTTGAAGGTCGTGTCCGTAGTTTGGTGCCTGCGTCACTTTCTTCACCAGTACTTTCCATCCTCTTCGGTCCTCAGCTATCGTTATGGCCGCAACAAATAGAAGACCTGTAAATGCCTTTACTTGGTCGGACCAACGGCTAGGTGATCGGCCGCGTGGTCTTTTTCCCTCCACCTTGCCAGTAACTATTAACTTGTCTTAATTGTCGGGCTGGCGTCGGGCAATGTGACCAAAGTAGCCAAGAATAGTTCGGAAGCACTTAGTTGAGAGTCTGGTATCAATACGGAACTGCTCCAAGACAGACTTATTCGACCTCTTCGTGGTCCATGGTATACGGAACATTCTTCTCCAGCACCACATTTCGAATGCATCTATCATTTTCCTCTCTGTTGCTCGGATCGTCCACGCCTCTGCACCATAAAGGAAGATGGGGAAGACTTTAGCTATAACAAGTCTCTTTTTGGTAAGAATCGAGATTTTTCGATCGATTCTTATGCCCATGGAAAAAATTAACCTGTAAAATGAACTAACGTGAATAACGCTTAGAAGGCTGTTACTATTTCATAAGATAACTCTGAGCGCTATGCTGACGTTTCTGAGCGGTACAGGTGAGTACGTGAATAAATAATTGCTTTAACTTAATATTTTTATTTGTTACCATTTATAATGAACGGCTATTGGTTAAAAAAAGTAATATTTAATAACATTATACATATGAAAAAAAAAGTTGCCGTACATATATTTATGATCTTACAGCTTGTCTTAGGACCTCATGTCTGTAGACGAACAAGTTGACTACAAAACCAGTAAGACAGTTATACAAGGTGTGAGATCGCTTCCGAAAACGAAGACAGACTATAGTACTAACGACATATTTGATGCTGGTACGGAGAACAAATCGATTCTAATTATTAAAATAAAACCAAAAACTTAAAACGTTTTATTAGCATTATTTAGTCTCCGTAGTAGTACAGCTAAATAAAACGATAGTGTCAAAAAAATATATCACTTTACTAATAAAAAACCAGCACTGAAACACATAATTAAAAACAGCTGATGTCTAACCCGGCTCACCAACCTCTAGAAGTCCGCGCGGCCGCCGTGACGATTTTTTTTCCGTCCCACCATCAAATCATTAGTACTACCGTCTATCTTTGTTTTCGGGATCAGTCTCCTAATACCTAAATATTAAGTTGAAGGAATAATTTTATGATATTTTCGTAACTTTACTTAATTGCTGATCGCGACGTTGAAACGTCCGTAACGTTAAAGACATTTATATAATAGCAGAAATATTATAAATATGGTACGCAGCTTAAATTTTGAGAAACATTTTCCGTAGGGAGATGAATTAATGTACATTTAAAATTTTAATAACCTAATTCATGATTCATAGCCTGCCGAGTAATCAACGTGCCGAAAAAAAAACTCTTACTTTTACCCTGAAATGAATTATGAAAGTGAAAACTTTCGGCCTCACTTTCATAAAAAATGAAAATTTATATTAAAGTGTACCGAATTTTATACATCTACTGTGTCAATTTTATCCTCCTATTCTTTTTATAGAATCAGTCGCTCAATTTTCAGAGATTGAAAACAGAAATAATCGATTTTCGCTATTAATTAAATAGAATGTATCAAATTTCGATTTTTGCTTTATTGAATTCTTTAAAATGGCAGATTTTGAATAGCGACAAATTAGAGTACCAGAGTTAGAAAATTTTTGACAGAAAAACTCCATCGTAATTGTTTTCAGTACCTCATCGATTTAGTAACAACTTTTCTTCGGGAATCATGGGGGGAAGATTTTCGGGATCCGCACCCCTATTGTGTCATCTGTCATTTTGGATTTAAGGGTGAATTTTAATTTATTTAATAACTCGCTTATTCTAAATAAAATAAATTTTTATTTTGGCATCATAAAAGTAATACTGTTTAAGGTTTTATTACACCCTTCTTTCAAAACCTTTATTCAAGTAGGCTCAAAAAGCACTTTTCAATAGTCAGTAGTTTGTCTGTTGGTAACAAATCTACAACCGGTTTGGAAACTAGAACCAACTGAAAAGAAACCGGCAAGAAACTCAGCGGTTACTCTTTTAAAGATAGTTTTGTATGTTAATGTGTAAGATATTCCTTCTGTGAGCAACTGGAATCAAGTCAACATTATAATACGTGTTTTGTAATAATATGTCTATCTAAAACGGATTGCGATATCTTATTAATAATAAGTATGCCAAACCGACAAATGATTTCCGAACCTTTTTCCGCTCTAAAAAATGGAATGACTTTTCCTTATTTTTACGATACTTATATAATAAGATTTTAATCTCCTCTTTTTGGGTCTTAGTCGAGAAATACCGAACACACATGGACCTAAAATGTAAGAAATTTAATTCTGAACAACTATTGTTATAACAATTTTTTGCGTCTTGCTCAAAATAAACGCATAATTGAAGTACCATAAAATCACCCTTAATCCAAGATGGCGGATGAAGAAACAGGGTAAGGGTCCTGAAAACCGAAAGTTAAGCTATAGCTGATTTATAAAGCTATATATTTCGACTGGGCTAAAGGACATTCACTCTTTAGTATCCAGCGATTCTATTATAAAAATATTAAATTTTAAAAAACTGAACTCCCACAATATTTTAATAATTTTAATAAAATATTCAATCAATATGAAAATAGTTCTCTATCATATTATATATATCATAGGTACGTTTTTAGGTAACAGTGCCCACGAATTATTTTAATTTATTCAATACACGGCAAACAAACACGTGGGGTGCTAATTGGAGCCACGTATGCTGAAAATTGAACAATTGGCATGAAAAATATATCAAATTACATAAAAATAAAATAATGCTAACGAACTCTTTTAAAGAATTTTTCGCACTCCGTATATATTTGGTTGTGAAAATTTTTGACGACGATTTTTGACACCTTTAACACGGTTTGCATGTACAACAAGAATAAACGAAATAAACAATAGATTAAAAATTTTCAGAACATACACTTTAATACAAGATCAAAGTAGAAAATATGAAATTGTTTTCAATTTCTTCTGATTAGCCCCTCTAGTCAAGATGATAATAGTAAGTACGCTAACGCTACATCGAATGACAATTTGTTCATGTGATCACGTGACATATCGATATGTTACGTCATTCGCATAATTTTTAATACGTTCTACTGGTCTTAGCGTACTTAGAATGTCATCTTGTCTAAAGACCTAGGATAGTTATGGAAATATTAATTTCATTGTTTTAAAGCGAGGAGTAATTTGTTTGAGCGCATTTGTTACAGTTTATTGAATATTTTAGCGTAAACCTTATAGTTTTATTGAAACTCTCATTCATATTATCTGCTAAAAGAAAGACACTACCTAAAGTAGGCAGCAGGCGCGTAAAATATATATTCTCGGCGGGGAGGAAATCCTGAAGATCGGGGATACGATATTATATGATCGAAGATGAGCAGGGATAAAAAATATTTATCCCATTTTGTTAAACAATTGTGCTGTTATTACTCCTCGACAGGTGTGAAAAATCTTAAATTGATCCAATGTTAAAAAATAGTGATCAAAGTTTATGTCATCTACATTCAAGTGAAGCTACATATAAGCGTGTTAAAAACAAGAGATAACTTATATGAAAAATTGCGCTTGATTGTAATATTTTCTGATGGTAAGTGATGACACAGTCTAAATTGAAGCGGCCTAACCTGGTTAGAAGTAATTTATCCTTTTTGGTTCTATACTGCATCGTTTTACTTAGCGGTATGTTTTTACTGGTAGGGCGGTAACTGGCTACGTCGAAACCTCCCACCGGTCCAGAAAAAACAATTACCTAAATTTGCGTTTCCGGGCTATGGGCCTCATTCGATCGCTCAAAGTCACACAGCGTGCGATGGAGAGGGCTATGCTTGAAGTTGCTGTACGCAATCAAATCAGAAATGAGAAGATTCATAGAAGAACCAAAGTCACTAACATAGCCTTAAGAATCACGAAGCTGAGATGGAAATGGGCGAGGCACATAGTTCGACGAATCAATGGACGTTGGGGCCCCCGACGACGCTGGAATGGCGACCCTAACCTAACGGCACAGTGTATGCAGACCCCACAAGGTGAACCGACGGCATAAGTAATGTCGCCTGTATTCGCTGGAGCCAGGCCGCACAAGATGGGGCACAGTGGGTATCATTGGGTGAGACCTTTATTCACCAGTGAACGTCCATCGGTTGAAGTGAGAGAGTGAGTGAGCTCTTCCAGAAATCGATACCATAATCTTTGCTAGCAAAGCAAGTAGTCTCACCATTGCGTCAGTGAAGGCGTCAAAATATATTACGTACCCTATCCATAGGTTATTCGATAATTTAGCATCAAATTTATAGTATCAACGTCACAAGAAGATTGATTCGGGCAAAAACGATGTGATAAAAGCTATCTCGCCGGAGCACTCGTATATAGTTGCTTACTTTATCGCACACATCTACGCCACCCTCTTCCCAAGCCCCAAATGAAGGCCACCCATTCATAATATGTACGTAACCTACACGCCGCCACTTGGATGTAGTGCTAAATTGACCTTAATAGAAACGCTAGCACTCAGTTTGTTTACCAACTCTGCTGGAAGGGGAAATTTATGAAGTTAAACTTTGCTATGAAGCTACCTTCGAGAAGGAACCGATGTAATTTTGCTACAACTAAGCCAAAAGAGTATCTTGCTCCGTGAACTGTTTCCTCATTTCTGATGGTCGTGACAGTTACCTCAGGTGATTATTTTTTCCTAAATAACATAACGCCATCTGCTTCTGTTTTCTTAATCTTCTGTGTAAACTTAAATTCTTAACGAGAGGCAGATTTGGTCGGAACAACACTTACTTTTAACATTATTTTGAGTATAACCTACGATTTTAAGAATTTTTTGAAGCAATTGTTGGTGAGCCTACCTTGAGATTCTTGAGTATTATTACACGTTGGTCCGACATGATATCCAAGGTATCCGAAACATTTGCCTCCACCACCACATAACAAAGGCATCAATGCGGTTGCGATTCGATGATTCTAACTTCCACGTCTCAGCAACATAGAGAAATTTGAAAAAACAAGGGTTCGTACTAGTCTCATTTTAGTTTTAAGAGATATCCTCCTATGTTTCCAAGTTCTATGTAGCTGCACATAATGTTGTTCTTATTTCGATCTCGCGTGTCATTGTAGCTAATTAGTAAAAGCCTTCTTCTTAGAAAAAAGGGATTGGAAGAACCCACACAACTTAAAATTTTAGATATTCTTTAATATTATCATCTCTCATTATATATTGGAAAAAATATATGAGGAAACCTATACTTTACGACTGAAAACCTCAGTAAAAGCCTACTTGAATAAGGGATTTTTAATTGAATTACTGTCTGTCCTAAGAGGACATTTGTAGAATAAAAATTTAAATTCCATAGACCTAAACATTAAGCTTCAAAATATATTGTTAAGTTGCAAAGGCTAATTATGAAGACTTAACCAACAAGTGAGTACTAAGGTTACAAAAATATTGAATAACGCCTAATCAAAGAGAAGAAAGAGTTAAAACTTGTTCTTTTGAGTTTCTGGCAGTGTATAGATAGCATAACATCGTGTTATTATAAAACAAATAATTGAGAAGTCTGTGTCCATAAAGATATAATAAGGACCACATAAACTAATAAATTCATTAAAAAAATTACTAAAATTTATCGCCAGTAGAGTTATTACTCAATTTTAATGACGAAAATGTTATACTTTTAATGAATCAGAAAATTAATATCTTGGATAGACATTGACTGGGCCTTCTGGAATATTGAATCTAATAAAGTCAACGGCCTCGCTAGTTAAAGGGTAGATATAGTGGCTTTGGTAACAGAGGTCTTGGATTAGATTCCTGACGAAGTAAATTTAGGGAAATACACTTTCTAATGTATCTCAGTCTGGACTGGTGAGTACCTTCGGCCAAGGATAGGTTCCACCTTGCCAGCAAAGACGTGGCACCAAGCAATAAAAATTATAATCCGTGATGATGCTGTCTAGAAACCATAAGAGTTAAAATACTTGTACACAGGTTAATTCGTTGTTATGTACGACTGATTGATTAAATTTAATTTTTCATGGTTTAATTACATCTTTAAACTCTATGAACGGGTAGATACCACCATGGAAATAATATGTAAGGTAAGTAGCAACCCATTAACGTCCTGCTTCTAGGCACAAGCCTTCTCACTCATAGGAGAGAGAGTTTTAGAGCTACCACCAGCTAGAGTTTTAAGCGTTAACGCAAGTGAACACTCTATTCCTTTACTGTCGTACTTCGATGAGAAGGCAATTCGACACGACTGGAGCGAGATCAGGCACAGGACCGATGGTTCAACGTGCTCTCCGAGGGACGAGTGTGGAGCACACTCCCAACTTCCCAACTTCGGACACATCTTGAGAATTTCCTAACAGAAAACTCAACATCAATTTTGTATTCGCAGGACCTGGGACTCGAACCCGAGACCTCGTATATGTAGCCGAACAAGCTGACCAATGAGGTAGTTATATGTATTTTATTTATATTTCGACACAGTTCGATATTCGATACAGTTTAAATATCATCGATCGTCCACCATGTGATTAGAATACACCCTACCTTTAACCTAAAATCAATAGCTTGCAATATGAAAGTGATTTAAATTAACTTTTACCTAGTTCTACTAAATGAGATTACACTCAAGCAATTACCTCTCAGCAATGAATAAAATCCCACACTTGTATTGTAGCTCGCCTTTTGTAAAACACTAATAATATCCTGTAATGTAATATAATATCAAATTTGTTTACTAAACCAACCATAAGTGAAGAATTATGTAAATAGAACTGTTATTTTCTATAGCGTCGTATTTCTCTTTTCATTGTGTGTATATTTTGTTTATTCATCGTGAAAATGCCGAAACGAAAGAAACAAGAGTATTAATGGTTCTGACCTTCGTGATCAGAGCTGCTTGGAAATGGCTTTCGCTTTTCACGACATACAGCGACCGCACGAAAAATGTTGCCGAACCGTTGTAAAATGTAGGCCATGAATAAGCAAAGCGTCAGGGTTATTTATATGAAGTTCACCTTTGTTTGTAAAATAAGGTGAACAAATTATTCGGTTTCTTACAAACCGCCCAGAGAATAAAATCTTACTTTTGTCATTTTCTTCAGAAATACTGGTAATGGTATTTTTTCATGTATTTATACTTTATTGCACACAGTTTAATATAAGAAACCGCAAAAAACTATTGCAACTATAAGATAATGTGTGAAAAGGCGGTCTCGTTGATAGTGATCTCACTCAGACAAAGACTCTGGTAAGATGAAGAAGGAACCCAAGCGAGAGGTGCAAATCAGATATATATATATATATATATATATATATATATATATATGCAATATAGATATATTAATTTCTTATTCTGTGGGCGTTCGTGGGTAATGTTGGTGCAATCAAACACTTTAATAATTAACTCGGATTATAATGTTCAATCACATAATTTTCCCGACATCAATAATTTACACAAACTCATTAACAATAATAGCTAGGAACGCGACAGCTCCGACAGTAGACCGCTCCGGTCAAGCACGACTCGACAACTGGCGAGAGACTCCCACCGAACTGCCACTATTCAATCTGTCCCACGCCGATAGATGGCGCCAGCGTTCCACAGACACCTGCCCTCCGACATATATTTAAAAAGAGATATATATTTTAAATGACATAAGATTCCAAACAGATTATTTTATACTAAAACAATTACGCTAAATATAAATTAGTGGCATAGTATATAGCATTCTTTTTTATTTATTTATAAAAATAAAGTATTAATCAGTTAATGCAAGCAATATAAAATGGCGATATAATGGAAAAAGTTTCAAGGGAACCTTCGTAATCCCAGACGCGACCATGAACTAAGAGGCGAAAATTTCGTGGCACACTTGTAAAGTTATACCTATATAATATAGTGTTCATAATTTTAGATAAAGCTTTTATATCATTCACTGTCATTTTAAACGTTCTGTTGACAGAACAGATAGACAAACATTAATATTTTTTATGACACATATAACTCAATAATATAATTACCATACATAATGCTGCCTCATTGGTTTAGTGGTTCGACTACAGACATGAGGTCCTGGGTTCGAGTTCCGGGTCGGGCCAATTCGAAATCGATATTGAGTTTTCTATTAAAATTTTCTCAATACTTGCCCGAAGTTGGGAAATTGGCGGTGTGATCCACCCCCGTGCCTCGGAGAGCACGTTAAGCCGTCGGTCCTGCGCCTGATCTCTCCCGGTCGTGTCGGATTGCCGTCACATCGGACTATGAGAGTGAAGGAATAGAGAGTACACTTGTGTACTATGCCTGCCAATCCGCAGTGGAGCAGCGAGGTGGGTCTATGCTCTAATAACCCTCTCTCGTATGAGTGAGGAGGCCTGTGCCCAGCAGAGGGACGTTAATGGGCTGCTACTTACTTTTTTTTTATACATAAAGCCACGTATTCGACGGCCTAGCTGGCGCAGTGGTGCGAGTATTCATTTTCGTAGCGGAGGTTGTATTTTCTAATTTGTCTGAGTCTGGACTGGTAGGAGGCTTCGGCCGTGGCTAGTTACCACCCTACCAGCAAAAACGTACCGTCAAACAAAGAGGTTTGTGTTCTGGTACGATGCTGTGTAGAAACTGTAAGGGGTATATCGCGTCTTACGCAGAATAGCGCGCTTCCATCTTAGACTGTATCATCACTTACCACCAGGAGAGATCACAGTCATTCGCTAATATGTCAGAAATAAAAAAGCCCGTCCTTTGCGACATTATGTTTCATTATTTAATACTAATTTTTAAAGTATAATATTTACATACAGACAAATGAAGAATTTAATATAGTAGGCGAGTCTAATATAGTCATGCATCACAAAAGATTAAAAGTGCGTGCGTACAAAGTACGTATGTTAGGAGTTTAAGTGTCATTAAAATATTAAAAGTATCGAAAATGAATACAAATAATTTATTGAAATCTCAAATGACGAGTTGTAAATAAAAATGCCACGTGTTTTTAGGATTTCAAATTTACAAAACAGAATTTACGAAATATTTTCATTTTATGAAAATTAATTAAATTGAATTATTAAATGACGCGTGCCAAATTGAAATGCCACATGATATTTGTAAATATTAAGACTACCTAACCTTCAAACGAAGTAGCATAAAAACCGCTGCACATCTACGTGACGCTTAACCACGCGTGTCATCCGTAAAAATTTTACCCTCATGCGCCTAAATAAGTTGCACTTCAAAAAAATGTAGGTTTTTTTTATTGCTGACAATTTACCGTTTGACTGCCATCTCACCTTATGTTAAGTACACCTTATGTTATTTTTTTTAATTTATTTATTTATTTAGGAACACCAACAGCACATACATTAAACGCTGATAACTAGTGTTAGTAATAATGATACATTCTAATGTATGAACCAATTATGTTATACAGTATAAGATAGAAGCGCGCTAATCTGGAGCCGGAATACGAACATCTTTGCATGGCGGCACGTCTTAACTGGTAGAGTGCTAACTAGCCACCACCGAAGCTTCGAACTAATCCTGACAAATTAGAAAATATAATTTCCTAAATTTGTCATATCGGGGTTGAACAGGTCCTCTGCTAGCAAAGTACGTACTTGCACCATTGCGTCAGTCTTTGTAACTGAGACTGAGGTCGTGGATTGCCCCTTACCAAGTTAGAGATCTCATGATCTCCCTTGACCATTCAAGTGCTAGCTTCTCAGCAGTAAAAAAGATGTGTTTGTATGTATACATACACAATGTGTACAATATGTTTGTAAACTTAAGCCAACACGACTTATCTTGATTACATTTAATTAATAGAAAAAAATAAGTATTGGCTTTTAAATAATGCTCCCTCTGATATCGTCGTTACGTCTTCTTCCGAGCAATTTATATAAATCCTTTTTCCTTTCCTCGCTGTGCTGAGAATTATAATTGTTTGCCCCTTGTATTTGAGACATTTTCTCATTTTACGTCTGGAATATAAAAATGAAGTGCATTCTACAAAGCTGTAACGCCCAAGAGGTTGAAATTAAACCAACGTAAAAAAATAATTAAAAGTGCGTGCGTACAAAGTACACAGGTCAGAAGTGAAATTTCTTTGGCAAAGTAATTTTTAAATCTTGTTATATTTATACAAATCTAAAACTTTAGATTTCCGTAACTTAGTGGGAAGAAAGCTGGGAGATATGTTAGGAATTTAATGAATTTGTCATTAAAATATTAAAAGTTTCGAAAATAAATGCAAATAATTTGTTGAAATCTCAAAAGACGAATTGCAAATAAAAATGCCACGTGTTTTTAGTTAATATTAGAGAATTTATGAAATACATTTATTTTATATTTTATGAAAAATAGTATGTTAGATTATTAAATGAATAGTTTCGGAATTCATCGCGGTTAAAGAAATTGACACTAGATTTATGTATGTTTTATGCAAGAGTGTGTTGATATCATGTATATTTCGAATATATGTCTGATATTGATAAAAGCAGCTTTAGATATTATAACTTTCGCCTTGAGAAGAATCCACAACAAACTCAATCGAGTAGGATAACCCACTAAAAGGTATATTGTTTATTATTTCTTCATTAAAAAGATCATCATTACAATAAAGTTTTAATTTACAAAGATTACTTTTAAATAAATTGTAAATTTTATGTAGCCTATTTAGCAAAAAAATATATATATTATAATTTTAACCTACACGAGGTGCAATTACGTTTCTCTTAAAAGTTTATTTGCACGTAAAAGTTCTCGAATATTTTCAGACATTAAAGCTTTTGATAGATATACATACGTCATTTAAAAAAGAATCAGTAATCCAGATTTATTATATATAAATGGGAAATAAAAACAGAATAAACAAAAACCAACGATTTAATAAATCCATATTGTTTCTACCCATTACTTTATACTGCTAATAAAAATACGTACAAACATGAAGCAGTGTTCATGACCCACATAATTTTCGATTTGGTGTTATTTTTATACATGGTATTATTGCCACAAAAAGCAAAGCCATTTGCCCAGTAATTCCGATCACGAAAGTCGATGCCATTACCTGTAATGTACTTCTCGCGTTTCCATATTCCAAGGTAAATAATAAAATGGTGTGGTATTTACATTTTTATACGTTTATTATTTCGTGAAGAGAGAAATCGCATTTGACATTGAATTAAAATATACTTCAACTATTTGTGTAGATTAGTCTGTTTTGAATAACCTCGAGAAGAATTTAGGATAACCTTGTTATATTACTACATACATTTTGGCATTATGGTAAAGTTTGAAATTAAATCTCTCCATTATGGTTTATTGGCTCTCTTGGAGCTTTGGGCTTTTCATCCAAATCTTTGGTGCAACTTCCGTAATAGCCTTACCATTGATGTTGTAAAAGTGCCTAATAGGACATGATATTCCAAACAAGAATAAAATAAGATTAATTCTTTTTTAATTGGTTTACTGTATTCTTACAGTTGTTCTGAATATTGGCAGTGTTGAAACGGTGGCGTACCATCAGAAAACGTAGCAAAGGGAGATTTCACATAAGGTGGGACACCAGTAGGAACTGGAAAGGAGTTTATGGAAATTGACTGAGACCTAAATCCAGTAGCGACAGTTCTGATAGACATAATCCCGCGGGGAGTATCAATATATTTTCCTATTTTCTATCAGAGCTATTGCTGCTGGATCAATATACTCTACACCTTTTTGTAGGATATAAGTACAGTTCTTTCTCATAATGACAGCGAAATAACTAGAACGTGCATTAATAATGTTTCATGACATGTTGTCACACTATTGTAAACCCAAAAGCGTCCTAAACGTAATGTGGTACTCTCTTGTAAATGTGCGTTTTCGCTGAGTTTTACTAAATGAGGTAACAAAAATAAAGTAGTAAATTAATCATTTAATCTAATTATCTAATATACTGTCATATTAATAGAGATAATTAGGCCGAAGTAACAAAGTGTCACGATAACTTTGTTCATAACTTTTTTGCTAGAATCTCATAATGACATCGATACAAAAAGTTAGACGTTAAATGAAGGAATGATTTATGTGGTTTTGGGATAAATAAGAATTATGGTAAACTCTGAACTCTCTATTACTTAATTAATTGGCTTAATAAGTTTAGGAGAGGGCCTGCAATGTAATCAGAAAAAAGATGGCACTTTGCCATCTTAACGATGAAAGGCATATGCCTTTTTCGATTACTAAGTTAAACTCAGAAGTTATACGTCATATAAACTACTGATGTTATTAATAGTTTTTGTTTGAGTTAAAGGAATATCTTTGGGCAAGCTGATGCCTTTATCAACTCATCCAGTCACTTTCCAGCTGGCCAAGGTATGAAGTGAACGTATGCTTTTATAAGGAAAAAACAAAGCTATAATGTTACTTTAAACGTATATTACATCTAGTAAGGCAACGAAACTATGCTAAATTAAGCTGAATTTAACTCATATCATCTGAGGAGGGTAGGCTGCGTGTATATTTGACCTTTATTTAGCGCATGGGGTGATTATAGGGTTGTCAATGAATATATAATTAGGCGTCTCTCGTTGCTTTTACATCGGTAAACTCTCTTTCCCACTCTCTCGCCCACCCCCTCTCTCTAAGTAACTGAAGTCGTCATCAACAGCTAGACAATATTAATGAGAAAATTCTATGTACAGGTGAATTCGGGAATGGTTTATATAAACAAGTCGATCTGATAAATAACTGTCTCCTTCATATTTTCACACACCTAGTTTTCTACATGTATCTCATAGCAGTGGAGCATTTTGGTATATACTATTAATTTATCCGGACAAAGTTTCGTGTTATTCACATTAATTCAATCAAAATGTTATGGAATTTTAAGTCCTCTTAGTTCACTTTTGAAGTTTATATTAGATATATCATTTATTATAATCATTGCATCCTAATATTCCATAACAGTGGTAGAGCTCAACCACTGCAGATTGGGTTTGCTCGACCAGGAAGATATCAGAACATATAAAATAATAAATTTGTTTCTTTTAAAAAAATACCATTACATTTGGGCAGCCCTAAGCGAGGTAATAGATGTGTGTGATAAAGCAAGAGTATTTCATGAGGAAAACTTTGTCTCCGTCGTGTTTTTGTTCAAATCGATCTTACAAAGTGTTTGTTACGATAAGGCTAATGGTTAATTAGCTGATAAGATCTGTTTATCATTTAAAAGGTTAACAACGTTAACTGCTCCACGTAAATTTATAGTCCAGTTTATATCTCTTTAAAAGTATACACTTTTATCTTTTTTTATTTTAAGGTAACTAGTAACTTAATAATAGGGCACAGAGGTGCTCCCGGATAAAAGGGTTTTTAGTGCATAGACCACGCTGCTCCAATGTAAGTTGACAGGCTACACATATCCCAGAATAAGTCCAAGTTCATGATGATTTCTTGACGATACCTTCCTTTTCTGAAAACAAAATTATGAATTTAAAACAATAATTACGTAGAAAAGTTTCACGAATAGAACTTAGTAATGTTTGCCTAGGATTTGATCCCATCACATTTAATGAGTATTGTCTATCCACTGGGCCATAACGACATATTCTTAACTTGTGGATATAACGTAAATAACTAGAGTACAACAGTTTACTTCCTAACCTGTGGAAAAAAATCGGTGTTAATTCTTGACTCTTTATCTGTGATTGTATTAATTAATTTAATAACACAGTTTGTTAAGCAATACTTCTTACAAGCACTAGTAAGGCTAACAAGCACTCTTAAACAGTTATATTCTTCTATTCAATAACACCAGCTTCTTAATAACTAAGTCTACGTGACAATATTCACATCGTTGCGGTGAATCCCAATCAGGCAATAAGTCACCATAAATGAAGTTTGTTTGCACTTTGCTTTAATCCCTTAAGGGGATTTGTAGTTTCAGTTTATAGCAATATACACCCCTACGAAGTTTACCTATCGTGTCTACAATAAAACATAAAAACTGCTCAGATTTTTCAGAGTATTCAAATTCCCTGTTTCCATAAAAAAATATAAATCTGGAAACCAAAGGTGTGAGTGGTCGGTTTCTTTCTGTAGATTGTTTTATATGTATGTTAGTCTACCTACCTGATGGTAAGTGATGATACAGTCTATGATGAAAACGCGCCAATCACCTAAGAAGCTACTTACTCCATAAGTTTACTACACAGCATCGTACTGGATCCCAAATCTCTTGGTTGGTGATACGTCTTTGCTGAAACCTTCCACCAGATCAGACTCAGACAGATAAAAAAACAATTACCAAAATTTACTCTGCTGGAAATTGAAACTCTGCTCGCAAAGCGAGTACTTGCACCATTACGCCAGCGAGGTCTTCCAATTCTCATCGTCACCTTCCAAATTATAAGAATGACATTGTGATAGCTGTCTCAGATGATGTGATAATAACTATATTCACACACTGAATCTCTGTTAGAGATAAGTAAGTAGCAACCCATTAACAGGCCTCGAGTAAGGACTCATAGGAGAGAGGGTTTTTAGAATACAGACCCACTACGCTACCCGCTCTTATAATCTGATGTGTCGGCAATCCGACACAACCGGAGAGATATTAGGCGTAGGACCGACGGCTTAACATTCTCCGAGGCCTGGGGGTGGAGCAAACCGCCAAATTCGGGCAAATATTGAGTAAATCTTAAAAGAAAACTCAATATCGATATTTGTAGCGATCTGTGTATATTTGAAAAAAAACCAAAGTAGTTTTTATTTTATTTATTTCAAATTTACATATACGAGTATGTACAGTCTTGGGTGTAAAACACCTGCAGTAATTTCTTTTATTTATTATTTTTATTTGATTCCTAAAACAAAGCATGGTGAAATATATAGCGCTCTTTATATAGAAATAATAAACCAAAGTGCTTCATATGAACTTGTGGATAATCAATTAGAAAAGGGTGCTAAACTTAATGGCTTCCTGCTGTTCCGCAATAAAATGGCGTGGAGGCAACTTCTGAGCTTATGTAATATTTGCTAAGTAGCTCGTATTGATTTGAACAATATTACAAATTTATAGTATTACTAGCTACTTCCCGTGGTCTGACACGGATACTTTACAAACCTGTGTTTGAGAAAATCTGTTATTTATCAGATTGAATTGTCAATCTAAATCGTTCTCGAATTTATCTAAACAATGAACAAGTTGTGGTCAGTGATGTCATTTAAGTAGTTTCCGATCTTGTGGAAATGTAACGAATTCCGTTTTTATCCAATCGATATTTCAATCTTCACTTCAGTTGAACACAACTAAAACAAAAAGTTAAATTTTTGTTTCTGGAAATAATATAGACATTTAATCCATATATTTTTCTGTCTAAATATTATTGAAATCGCTTTAGAAATTTCTAAATGAAATAGACCCAAAGAAACGCAGACGAAATTGTAAAAATTATACTGTGACTATATTTAGGTAAAAATAAATTATTAATTAAATACGAGCTTATTTTTAAAAGTAGCTACAGAATTTCGGACTTGTTAGCATAACTGAAGCCTCATTATTATATAGCAAGATTTAATTACAAGCACTCAAAAAGGTTAAAGTAAATAAAAGCGTATAATAAAAACCGGTGATAATTTTATTTCAATGAAAAATTCTGCGTTAAATTTTGTATATTCATATTTATCTTGGATGAAAATTTAAATTCAAAGAGCTCAAAATAAACTTAATGGAGAAGAAAGGGTCTGAATTTTTAAACGATCGTTACGTAGGAATAACATTAAGATTTCGTTCCCCGCTTTAACTGAATTCGCTTCGATAATAATACCTAATTTGTTTAAATATCTCGTTTGTAAAGCAAACAAGGGATTTATCTTGTCCAATTCTATTTGGGTAATATTCCGAGAAGGTGGAATAGAGAAACGTTTCCTGTAGTGAACCCAAAATAATCCCCGCATTAGGAGCGCATATTTTGGACTGATTAATAACTAACAAATACTTATGAAATAATCTTAATCAATTACTTATTATGTACATCCGGTAATGTAGAATATGTGAAAACGTTTTATCTTTTCACCGCTTAATAAATTTTGATGAATTTTAGTTTATCGTAGATGCGTGAGATCATGAAGAGGGAAAAAGACAATTTTTAGTTGCGAAAACCAAATTTGATGATGGTAAAGCTTTAGTATATTGAAAAGAGAATAAAGAGGATCTCTATAAAATCATATGTTTTATAGCGTAATAGTGTTAATAAACTTTAGTAACTAAAAAAATATCTACTTTTGTGAAACTCGTTTTCTCTTTTCAAAAGAATAATTATAATAAAGAAAAACATAATAGCATATAAATGAAGGAATCTCTCTTTTCCCTTTTCCCTTTTTGAAAGGGACCTTCCATGTCTTTCATATTTTATGGAATTTTACAAAAAAAAAAAGACACATCTATATGTATCGCAGACCTTTTTTTCCCCAATTATCGAATATGTGTTGCCTGCCAACCCACAGTGGAAAGATAAAGTGGAGAAGCGAAATATATAAGTGATAGCGATCAATCAATTGCATTAAAATTTATGAGCCCCGGGGAATTTTCGTTCCGCTGAGCAAATGTAAGTTTCAGCTGAAAAAAAGAAATAGCTTTTACTAAACTTATATGTTATCAGTCATTCTCCACTGCCTTTTTAGTCTAGTGGTCAGATTTTTCAGCTATAGAAATGAGGTTCTGGGTTCGAGTTCCGGTTTGAGCGAATTCAAAAATTGATATTGATTATTCTGGTAAGATGGCGGTCCTGCGTCTGATCTCTCTCTGGTCGTGTCAGATTACCGTCCCATCGGACTACAAGAGTGATGGAATAGAGAGTGCACTTGTATTAGTGCATACACTTATTTAATAGCCTGCCAATCCGCAGTGGAGAAGCGTGGTGGGTCTATGCTTTGACAACCCTCTCTCCTATGAGTGTAAATGCCTGTGTCCAGCAATGGGTCGTAAATAGGTTGCTTCTTATTTTACCTTACAGTCATTCAATTCGTACTATTAGTTCGAGACCCAACCAAATTCAGAGCAGTTAACATAATGACTGTTCACTGCGTATATATATTAGAAAACTTGTTCTAACTACATAAATACGTACGTAAATAAAAAGAGCGAATGTCCCTTATATAATACCATAAAATTAACAACTCAATTAAGGGTAACTGTATACGTTTCTATAATAAACTCCCAGAAGATGTTGTGGACTCTTCTCAGGACAAAGAACGAAGGAACCCTCGTAACTTTAGATTTTAATAGTCTTCTTTGATACCATCATCAGTCGTATATTAGAATTAGTGTGTGGAAAAAAATATATATTTGACGATTCAAAAACGCTGTATTAGTCCTACTTGAATAAAGATATTTTGAGTTTCAGTTTGAATTGACACTCAATAAATATCTTGTACATATTTTCAATGGTGAATATAATACTCTTTTATGCACTTTAAACATTATTTTTTTAATTTTTTCATGATTACAAACACTTATCAGACAGGTTTCAAAACCTTTTTCTTAGTGTTACTCAAAAGATATTCAAACTATTTGAAACAAAGTTGAATGTTATTCGTCAATTGCTACTATCAGTTTATATTCTCCTATTGCATCTTGATCAAATTTTAAATAGTTTACAATATACTTTTTATTATATTAGGACAGTGTGAATTAATATAGCGAATTGGATGACTGAGAACTTTTAATTCAGGAAAAGCTATTTCTTTTTTAATCTACGAGTATAGGACAAACAACGTTTCTTATTATTCATGTAACAATATTTATGTTATAAGGCGGCAAAACTCGGAAACCATATTTTATCCAAAAATAACGAACCCATATAATATAAAAAATATTCTTTTATATTTCTGATAATAATAAAATTGATTGAAAATCTTGTTGGCAATCAAACCCTGTGATTACTCTGACAGTGGTGAATGATTGGACCACAAATTAATAATGATTGAATATTTGATTGGATATTGGATATCAAGTTAACTTCGTCTGTAGATATAACATAAGGATGTCGTCAATCGTTGGTTTATTTCTGAGCAAAGGCAGAGACATGTCAACTGCTACAAGTATTTTTTTAGACTATCAGTTCTCCGTTGTCAGGTATGTTGACTAAGAATTGGAAGTTTCATACTGTGTTACACGTAATTACAATTAAATTCAAACTTATTTCCTATGATTTAAAATAAATATAAATAATAACAGATTAAGGTTATTTCGATATACTTATTGTAAGACGTACTTTACGTTAAGGTAAAGTAAATTTGATTGTCATTGTAAATATAATCCGTGCCTTAATGTTCTCTATCTTTATTTATGAAGTTGAAATTTGGACCATAAAGGCAAGAAAAAGGTGAAGAATAGTTCGAGATGTTGGCGCTGGTTTTGTTGGCGCATGTTAACAATTCCTTGGACAGCCAAGCGCCTAAACGTATCTATTCTGTCGCAGCTCGGAATCAAGGTTAAGCTCTCATTTGTATGTTATCAATTTTGGCTTTTTTCGAACACATCATGCAGCGAGAGGACTACTAGGAAAAGCTGTTAATCACGGGCAATGCCAAGCAAACTACTTTTTATAAGCTAGCGAAGGTAGCCAGCATTAGAAGCGGATGGGAAGCATGTACCCGCTCGTGATTAGGATTTTACCAGGACCACGATCTTCAGTCACGAAGTAGCGATTATAGAGAAAGAGAGTAAATATATGGAATAAATTGAAAACTTCCCCATCATTAATGTTGAGGGCCTCGCTGGCGGAGTGGAGCGAGTACTCGCTTTGCTAGCAAAGCCCCTGGGGTACAATTCCCCGATAGTTTTAATTTAGGAAATCGTAATTTGTCTGAGTCTGGATTAGTGGGAGGCCTCGACCGTGGCTAGTAACCACTCTACCAGTAAAGATGTACCGACAAGCAAATATATGCTCCAGTACGATGCTGTATAGAAACCATAAGAGGTAAATGGCCTCTTAATAGATTAGGGAGCTTCCATCTTTGACTGTATGATCAGGTGTGACTGTGCTGTCAGCAATAAAATAAATTAAATTTAAATCTGGACTGATGGGAAGGCTTGTGCTGGAGCTGGTTACCACTCTACCAACAAAGCTTTATATATTTTAAATATTACAGAGTATTCAAACATGTAAAAAAAACAAACCATAACATTTTCTGAAATGTCGGTGAATAAATTGCAAATATTCATAGAGCGACCTGTTTTTAAAACATAACCGTGGGAAGAGCTCTCAAGGGATATGAAATAAGCGAGGGCGGCGGAACAAGGAAAACAACTGTCATCGAAACAGGCACCTCTCAGCGTTTGGCAATTATTTGCAATTTCATCCACTCAGTGACAACCCAACCTTTCAAAAGCGAATAAAAATTCTTAACATTCTTACTGTATTTATCTAAGCTGAAGAGCGTAGTATTAAAATATCTTTTCTCAATTCCTTCTATTAGTTGACACTCCCTGTAACGTAAGTAACAGACTATTAAGCTAATAAAGAGGGTTTTAGAGCATAAAGGTTCGTAGCAGCCCTTTAATGTCCCAATGCTAGGCACAAGCCTTTTCATTCATAGGAGAGTAGGTTTCTCCACCACGCCGCTTCACTGCGAATTGGCAGGCATTGTACACAAATCTATGCGTTGACACAAGTACATTCTCTATTCCGTTACTCTATATATAGGACAGCAATCTGATACGATCGGAAAGAGATCGGGCGCAAGAACTACACAGGCTCTCCGAAACATTTGGGTAGAGTACATCGCCAACTTTCCAATTTTTGAATTCACCCGACCCATGACTGAGACTCAGAACCTCATGACTATAACCGAACAGCGGACAACTAGAACAATGTGGCAGTCCTTATACATAGAGAGAGAGAGGGGGAGAGGGAGAGAGAATACATTCTATTGTACACGACAAGCAATACATGAAATATATACAATTACTTATAGGGTACAAAAGGGCGGATTTCTGAGAGGCAACCTTAAGGTTAGTGAAGTTTTGTTATGACAAAGGGTTATATAAGATAACAAAGGTAAGTAGCAGCCTATTAGTCTCCCACTGCTGGGCCCGAACCTCCTCACTCAAGTCAGCTTAGTCCTATTCAATACAATAATATAATAGGTATCTTGTTCATATTCTTCTTCTTTTTCTTGTTCAATCTTTAACAAAGTAATTTGTTAAAACTCTTCTTATACATATATAAAAAGAGTTTATCCATTATATGTAATGGATAAGATTTGTTAATGCTATATACTTAATATTAAAAAAAATTACACAGTGCGACGAATGTGTTTAATGGTTTTTTTTTAAATATGTAAAGAGTTAAAAAGTTCGTGCGTATTCGTAATTTGTGGGTTTATATCGTAGTATTTGTCATAATAGATTTATAAAATAATTGCCTATATTGACCAGTTAAATAATACCATTTTCCAAATGGCAGAAATACAATGAATCTCGTTCTCATGTGCTACGTCGATTAACCCCTTTTTAAAACTCCTAACTTGAAAAATAATAACTCCAATCATTGTCGACGTTAAAACGAAAACTTCAAACAGTTAACGTATTACTCATATATATAACGATAGTGATCTTTAACAATATGATAATTTAATAAATAAAATTATAATGCAATTGTTTGTATAGCATGCAAATTTTAGCATTTGTATTGATTGGTAAACTCACTTATGTTGAACGTACAGATTATACTTGAGAGGTCGGGGTTAAGTGGAGTTATAATAAAGTGGCCATCCAATTTTATCGACCTTGTAGCATAAAAGATGCCTATCGGATCGATCCAACTTAGTAAAGGAAACAAGCTTAGGACTGTAGTGAGATTAAGGAAGTATTTGCGGTAATGGTACCACGACATGCAATGCTGGTTGCTTGGAATTATTTCAAGGGCATCGTTACTCACTTTTAAATGAGTTTAGTTATATTATACTTTGTGACTTCATATTATGATAAGGTTAATAATTATAAACAGAGGAAGTGAAATTCGCAATTTCTTAAAGTAAAAATTTATGCGCTTTATTTTCTGGGCATAGGATGAGACTAAGTTAGTGAGTAAAAATTTAAAACACAATTATAACAAAACTATGGTTGTATTTTAATATGCCGTGTCGATAATAAACTGATTAAGATTGTACCCAAAATTCGACGACAGAATAATTTAATAAGAGTAATTTTAAGATAAAATTAGTTTTATGTTAAAGATAAAATTTATTCTTTATCTTATACAAAATCTATTTGTTATAAAGTTATTAACAAAAATTTATTATTATTAATTATATTTAAGTTTCTGACACTGTTCTGCCCTATTCATTTTGTTCAGCTCTCAACATAAATAGGCTGTCTGGAAGAGATTGCTTGTAGCAATAAGACCGCCTTTGCACGCTATGATTACAGTAATAAGATAAGATAAGAATCTTAGTTTACGAGTACATGTCTTTTTATTTTTATCCTATTAATGGTGCTTTATCGAAATATTTTCATCAATTAATGTATCAAACTTTTATTTACTTTTAATACAAGGTGTTAGGAGAAGAAAATACAAGCGCTCCAAAAACGAAAACAAACGATAGTACTAATGACAGGGTGTGATAGAATATGTCGCAGGAAATTTATAAATGGCATTATAATATGTAGCTTGTATTAATTGGGCTTTACTTACACTTACACAAGATGTTAGGAGACCGCTTACGAAATAGAAGACAGACAGTAGTACTAATGACACCTTTCATGATGGGACGAAATTAAAATCAATCCTGATTATTAAAAAAATATTTGCGCTTCGTCGTTGTAGTATACCTAGATGAAACGAAAGTTTCATAAAAAAAGTTACTTTACTAAAAAAACCAACAATGAAACTAAAGCAGCTGAGGCTCGGGTCAACGAACGCGAAAACGAAGTGCAAAAAGCTTTCGTTTTATTTAGCTGTACTAACGTGATGGAGCGTAAACAATGCTAATGAAACGTTTTAAAAATATGAGTTTTATTAATTAGGGTCGATTATTTTCCGTCCCACCATAAAAGGTGTCATTAGTACTATTGCCTGTCTTCGTTTTCGGGAGCGGTCTCTTAATATGTTGTATAAGTTTAAATTAAGCCAAATTAATACAATCTACAGATTTTAAAGCCGTGTAATTTTAAATGTCCTACTACATATTATATCACACCCTGTATCATTAGTACTATCGTCTGTCTTCGTTTTCGGGAGCGGTTTCCTAACACATTGTATTAAAAGCAAATAAAATTTATGATACATTAATTCGTGAAAATATTTCGATAACGAACTATTAATAGGTAAAAGATTTTATATGAAATAAAGAATGAATTTTATCCTTAACATAGAAAATCAGTTTATCTTAAAATTACTCTTAGATAGATTTTGTCAGATTTTAACGCCGCGTCATTTTTAAATTCATAATACATCTTGTATACGACTGCCTCATTGGTCTAGTGGTTAGTAGGTTCGACTACAGACATGAGGTCCTGGTTTCGAGTTCCGGGTCGGGCCAATTCAAATATCAATATTGAGTTTTCTATTAAGATTTTCTCAATATTTGCCCGAAGTTAGGAAGTTGGCGGTGTGATCCACCCCCGTGCCTCGGAGAGCACGTTAAGCCGTCGGTCCTGTGCCTGATTTATCTCCGGTCGAGTCGGATTCCCGTCAAACCGGACTATGAGAGTGAAGGAATAGAGAGTGCACTTGTGTACTATGCCTGCCAATCCGCACTGGAGCAGCGTGGTGGGTCTATGCTCTAAAAACCCTCGCTTCTCGGAGTGAGGAGGCCTGTGCCCAGCAGTGGGACGTTAATGGGCTGCTACTTACTTTTACTTACTTACTTATATACACCCTCCCTATATATGAAGTATTGTCCAAATTTTCAGTTGCTAATAAAATATATATATTTTTTATTATTTTAGTGGATGCCCCTAAATTAAAATACAGTTTCAAGCAGCACTTTAATGTTTTAATTTACTTTTATATATAGATGAAATTATATTAATATATACTCATTTTGTCTCAAGAGACTACAATATAATATTTCACTTCAAAGCTTTATTTAAGTTCAAATACAATTTTCTTAATTAACGAAGTACCGTTGAAAGAATAAGTAGCCTGAAGCAAGACGTCGAGAGGACCTTAGTTGAGAACATTTATTCGTCTTAAAATTTATATTATATTCGTACCTTGTTTGGTTCCATCAACCGCAGAAAACATTAAGGTAATTGATATCACTGAAAAATGAAAAAGCCAAAATGTTTTTTCTACTTTCAATCGTTTTAAGTTACTTATCAAATGTACCAATTGAAAATGAGTCACCAACCTACTTAACTTCAAAGAATAAAAGGTTCATCCAACTAGTTGCGCTAGTGAGTAACGCTAGAGACAAGGTACTTTTGAATTTCGCTAAAATGAGACATCTTTATGTAGCTTGTAAACTTTTAACAAAGATTTATTCCCATAATTCCCAATCCCGGGGCAATATTGGGAAATCCGGATCAAATTGTCAATCTTTTTAATCCACCTCTTACCCAAAGAATTTCAATAAAAATGGCCTAACCATTTATGAGGAGATAAGAATAGATGGCACATGTGAAGAAAAATTATACATATATCGGGAATTCTGTCCATAGTGAGTCTCATTTGCCCAGATAGTCTCTTTGCTAAATTTCAACTCATAAACATATATTATATACCAGATATTCACAAAGTTGCCACATATGTGGTTCCCGATCCCGTGGAAATATAAGGAAATCAAATATTAGTGAGTCATTGTGCTAAATTTCAGAGATTTTTCTGGACTCAAAATAACCTTATACTTTCTTTATTAATCTAAAATAATTATTAAACTGAACACAAACTTCAATGGCAAATAATTTTAAACTATTGTATAAAGTTCAGTTTTATTTAGGGTTCTGATAAAGGTATTAAGAGGTGAAATACTCGAACATATTGAATTTTTATTTCAATGTAATGTCTTGTAAATGTAATTTGTAACATTGCAAAGTAATTGTTAGAGTGCTCACAAATCTCTTGGCAAGAGTTTTATGACGCGCTCCGGGTTCCACTTCGTGCCGTAGAGGACATAAAAGCGGATTTGTGGATTTTGTGGTAAAATGTTCGTACTAGCTTGTTACGTAAATACATATGGCTACTGTATAATTTTATACTGTGTGTGTGTGTGTGGAAACTACTCGTGGTCAGTGGTTATTTAGCTACAGATCGTGAGGTTCTGACTAACTATTCAATATCCCATATTAAAGTTGTATTTACGATGCAATACCATATTGGAACCTTCGGGCCCCAACGTCCATCGGTCAGTCGGACTACGTGCCCCGCCCATTGCCACTTCAAGTTCGCGATTCGTAGGGCTATGTCGGTGACTTTTGTTCTTCTACGGATCTCTTTTTTCTGATCTAATCACGTAGAGAAATTCTGAGCATAGGCCTGTCCATCGCACGCTGAGCGACTCTGAGCTTTCGTTGTTTCATACGTGGTGCTGGAGTGGCGACCCCGCACCGGGCGGCACAGTGTAGGGAGACCCCCCCACAAGGTGGACCGACGGGGATAAATCCACCACGCTTTTCCCGCTGGATTGGAAGGAGAGAGTAAAGCACGTCAACTTTTTGGCACCTGCACAGAATAAACGCCTTCTCTGAAAGTCACGTCATGAGTCACAGAAAGTCACGACTTCTCGGATTGAGAATATCTTTTGACGGCTTCGCTGGCGCGGTGGTGCGAGTACTCGCCTTACTAGCAGAGGCCCCGGGTTCGATCCCCGGTAGGGCAAATTAAAATATTGTATTTCTAATATATCTGAGTCTGGTCTGGTGGGAGGCTTCGGCCGTGGCTAGTTACAGATTAGCACGCTTCCATCTTAGACTGCATCATCACTTACCACCAGGTGAGATCACAGTCAAGCGCAAAAACTGTGAGCAATAATATAAAAAAGAATATACGAATTTCGCCAGAAATCCATCATGGCTTGAACTTGGAATATATTGTAATAAACATATAAAGGAATTCATTAGTAGAAAAATAATTAATGTTCCAACAGGTCGCAGCAACTGATTGATTTTGTATTGTTTGTTGACATACATCTTATCAAAATCCAATTCAGCTGTCAGTTTTAATAGCACGAAAGTAAAGTTTAACTACTTTAATTAAATTCTATTTAGTGTAAACATCATTCAAGGGGCTGTGTGCGTGCGTGAACTTATTAAATTTTGATTAATTTTTCAGATTATACTTTAACAGTGTACACCGAGGTGTTAATCGTGAAATATTAAAATCTATATCTATATCTTACTTACATTTGCAAAGAGTTTTGATGGCCTGGTTGTGGCTGTGATTCGAGTATTTGCTTCGCTAACAAAGGGTTTGATTTACGCCAGGGCAAATTAAGGAAACTCTTCTTTAAGTCTGGACTGGCAGAAGGTTTCGCCAGCGGCTTTTCATCAGCCTTTGCTGAACGGGTAGCAACCGGATGTGTCGTCAATAATGTCTCGTTACATTCCTGTATTGTGCTGTTTAGAAACCATAAATATTAATACCTGTTACCAAGGTTAGCGCGACCAATCTTAGACTTTATCTTTGCTTACAATAAGACGAAACCTCAGTCAAGCTGTGGCTTGTAGATAAAATTAATATATTATATAGTCATAAATTTAAATTAAAAGTGCATGCGTACAAAGTAAACATGCCAGTAGTGAAACTTCCTTGGCAAACGAATTTTTAAGTCTTGTTTATATACAAATCTAAAACTTCAGATTTCCGAGACTTAGAAGGAGGGAAAAAGAAAGATATATTAGGAATATAATGATTGATGAAATTGTCATTAAAATATTGAAAGTATCGACAATTAATACAAATAATTTATTGAAATGCTAAATGACGACTTGTAAAAATGCCACGTGTTTTTGTCAATATCAGACATTATTTATTAAATTTTGTTTTTGAATTTAATATTTAGAACAGAAAATTTATTAAATAATCATTGTTTGTATTTTATGAAAAATAGTATTATTAAACGACTGGCAAATTAAACCAATTAGCATAAATAAAGCTGCAAAACTTCGTGATGATCATCACGCGTTTCAACCTGTCATTCCAAAATTATCTTCTTGCGCCTAAAGAAGTTTCGCTTCAAAAGCAAAACATTGTTTATATATGATTTATACTAACATTACTACTATATTTAATGCATGCATTTCGCGATAATGGTATTACAACAGAGCAATATGTATTCATAAGCCCGCAATATTACATTTTAAAATCATGGTGAACATTTTAGTATGATATTAAGGAAAACTTTTAGAGGGAAAGTCGCTTTTACGTTGAGAATATTACGACGTGTCTCGAGCATCACCTCGTGGTGTGTAGAAATAGGGAAATGTAATTGAAAATTTTGCGCTACAGAGTGATTTTATACGCTCTTGTTACTCGAATACTAGTGACCTACTTTATACGAGTAAAAAGGGTCGATATAAGCATTTTTGCAAATTAAATACTCCAGTATTATACGACCCATTATTGTTAGAACCCATTAATGGTCAGTTTTGGAATGTAGCTCATAATAATGCTGGTTTAACCAGTGAAGTGTTTCGCTGTGTGAGGGACTTGGAAGTTAACGGTGTCGGTTTGAAAAAGGGCTGGCAAAATGTCTCCCTTTTAACTGGAAATAATTACTTTACTTATACAAACATACATATATATATATATACACATATGTATATATGCATGAAATAAATGATAGTTAAAAAGAATTTAATATAAATTTAAGACTACTAACTTAATAAACTACTTAACACATGATGACAATAATTTTTTTAGACGATATTTAAATATTGGAAGAGATTTAGAATTCCGTATTTGGTCAGGTAGTGAATTCCACAATTTCACTTACATAGAAATAAATTAATGCTTTGCATTCAGGTATTTCCAGGGTTTAACCTTGAACGTAAATCTATATATGTACTAGAACTTGCTCCCACATAAGTAAAGCGTTCCTTTAATTAGAAGTACAATAGGGATTGTTAATTACAGTAAAAAGAAGCACAATCATCTGAAAACTATGGCGAAGTCTTGTTACTAGGCACTTAAGTTGAATCATATTTCCGTAAAACGTAGATGAGTCTTAAGCAAAGATTCTGTAACCTTTTTAGCTTATTAAGTTGAACCTTGGTCAAGGCTGGAAAGCAGAAATCTGCGTAGTCCAAAAAAGATAAAACAAGCGACTTAGCTAAAGTAATTTTCGTTTTGTAGGGTAAACAATTTTGCCATTTTCTCAGGGAAGCAATAGTTGCATAAAATTTTCATACTCATTACTGCCAAATTTGTGCCAAATACAATGCGAGACTGCTATCAATTAATATACCTAAATATTTCACGCAATTACATCATCCCAAGTTATTACTACCGAAGCGAATTGGAGTCTAGACCTTATATTTTAATAATTCACTGAGAGCAATCTATTCTTTATTCAAGTAGTCGGAATGAGCTTTCATGAATCGCCATTAGTCTGCCTATTGGTAATTAATCCACCACTGGTCCAGAAAGTTTATCGCCCGAGAAGATCAGGAAATAATTACTTTTTCAAACATATTTTTTCACAACGTGACATTGTGTTGTTATCATTATAATTTTTCTTATGTATTTGAATGTAGATGAAATTAGATTATGGTGTGTAGTAAAAAGTATGTATGCTAAAAGCGGCAAATGATTTCTTGAATATTTCTAACCTGAGAAAGGTGTTAAAACTAAAAATATATAGTGGGATTTATACGTGGGATCAGTTACATCTAAGCTTATGTATTAATATTACGTTTAAAAGACTATCTTCATAGAGTTTTTTATACTATAAATGACAGTGATATATGACTAAAACACAAGCAAGTTTGTGCAGTTTATTTAGAGAAAATTCTAGTCAAAAGTTTTCATACCGCAGCATCAGAAACTTCGTCAGTTTCAACGTATGAAGCATTTCTAACAAATTGAATCACGTATGCAAAAACAAGAAATGTTGCATTTGCCTGGAATATTTAAATTTAAAATCGTGCCGAGATGTGAAGGATGAATATATGTTTCAATTTATGTTTTCAACTTAATTAAACATGCCGGAAAGTAGTTAAGTAGGGATAGGCACGAACCCTACTAGGACGTTTTATGGCTCTCCCAAAGGGCTGATATAAGTGCAAAAATCTTAAGCGAAATACTTCAGTTGTTGGTATTTTCGACCTTTCGTAATTACACTTCCGGAAAAGATTCTGTGTAATGTATTTAAAAGTTATGTAAAGTTAAACTGTATATTCGTACAACTTGTTCTTAAAAAATCATTAGTGATTGTTATGAAATTGATAAAAGTCATAGTTAATCAAAACATATATCGAGGGGCCCTACCAATAAAATACAATATCCTAATTTTGTAAGACGCTGTTTTTGTAAGAGCATATATTTATTATTGTACCACCTTTTGACTGCCTTATTGGTTTAGTGGTTAGCATGTTCAACTACAGACATGGGGTCCTGCGTTCGAGTCCTGGGTCGGGCTAGTTAAAAAAAATCAATATTAAGTTTTCTATTAAGGTTTTCTCAATATTTACCCGAAGTTGGGCAGTTGGCGGTGTGATCCACCCCCATGCCGGAGAGCACGTTAAGCCGTCGGGCATGCGCCTGATCTCTCTCTGATCGTATTGGGTTCCCGTCACATCGGAGTATGAGAGTGAAGGAATAGAGAGTGCACTTGTGTACAATGCCTGCCCATCCGTGGGACGTAAATGGGCTGCTACTTGCTTTTTTTACCTTTTGTAGTAATGGTGTTTCAACAGCTATATGATTAAAAAAAACTTAATGTTGATTAATAAGTTGCTTTGATAGAAATAAAATTGCTTCAATTGCTTAAAGTAAATATTCCGAGAAGTTTAGGATCCTTTGAGTATATCGGGAAAACCGTATTTGTCCTGTCTAAATGAGTCACTTTTTCTAAATCTTTATTAACTCTGTGATTGAGTGAGTTTGCTCTAAAACCTTTGGTGCACATCAGCTGGATGGTTTCGAGGCCTATAACGGATATATTAAGATTAAGCGAAAATATTCTCGCCTACCTTTTAAAATCGTAACAATTCAAGCGACGAATAAATGAAAATCTGAATAAAGAAATGCTTTGATAATAGTTTTTTTTTAAATAGAAATAGGTGGCCTATCTATTAATATACCCAAAAGTAGCTATATTAAGCCTTACTAGCAAACAGAATAGATTCAGCTAGCCATACTTTAAGTTGTAGTTTCAAGTTATAATAAGATATATGCAGACAGATAGCATATGTACGTATGTACGTACCGATAATGATCTAATCTGATGATGAAAAATAGTAAGTTAAACATGTAATCCTATCTACTTTGGTAATCAATAGGTAGTCAAGAGGTTTATTACCTCAATTTACCTGTCAATATTTTACTGAAACTACCAACAGAATCCTCCTAAATGACTAAACTTAAACAAATTGGAAAATTCAATTACCTTACCAGGAATTGAAGTCAAGGCAATCGCAAAAGTAATAATAGTCATAAATTACTAGACAAAGTTTTCCTTTTTATATCTCGAGCTACTTTTTTTATCGTTGACAGGTTAGGATTTACCTGTAATCCCACCTGATGCTAAGTGTTGATACAGTCTAAGACGTAACAGCGCTCACAAATTCTCAAAACATAGACGAAGTCTCCCAATAGTCCAGCCCTAGTTCAATTAGAAACAATTCAATAAAACTGTTTTTGGCTGGGAAATGCCTTTACGCATCCTGAAGGAAGGGAAAACCTACCAATTAGGAGTGAAGAACTCGCTGAATACCCACTAAACCCCAGCGGATCCCTCTACATCCTTGGATGAAATCATAAGTAGATTCGAAACTCTGAATCCTAAATCTAGCCTACCTAGAATTGATTCTGGGAATTTTGTCAGCAAATTACTAAATACTCATACCGTTGCTCTAGTGTAGTAGTCGTAAATAACAAGACAAAGTTTCCATTTTTATATCTCGAGCTACTTTGCAGGGAACTACAATTTCAAGTCAACCAAAGCAAACTTTTTCAAATAAACTTTGAATTATTAAAGTAAATAGTGTTTCTTTTGTATTCAGATGCCGCTGACGAGCAACGATAACTTCGAAACGAAAATAAACACTGCGGTATTTGGTTTGTTGAAAATACAATGTTAGAACAACCGCAGTTTTGGCAGCTTTGTTCCTCCAGTACGTTTTTATTATCGCTCTTGTGAATTAAAGATGCCATTTTGAGTAGGGAAAATGATTCTTTGACAATTTTTTACCATGTTAACACATTTTAATGTTTATATATACATATGGTAAATTGTATAATGTATTTATGTCTTACTGTTGAATTGGTAGCCTTTATAATTGTTCCCGGGATATATAGATTTCGTCACGTTGATTTCTTTAGCCGAAAACAATTAATAGTTTAAAGAATAGAAAAATTCATTGAGAAAGTTAAAATTTCAGACACTAAATTCCGTCACGTATGTCAGCAGTAAGTGTAGTAAAATAAATAAGAATAAGTTACTAGCGTCCTATTTTATATTTTAAAAACTTTAAAAATCAGTTTTTGTGTTGAGCATATTAATATACCATAATCTATTCTAGTTTTGCTTCGACTCAATTTCAAATAATATGTCAAGGAAATTCTCAAACAAAAACAGTGTTATAATATTGAAGTATATTATAAAAAATAAAAGTATTTGGATTTCGTTTTAGTTGCAAATAGTCACACAGTTTAAATTAAAAAAAAACAACTAATTTAAGAGTTTAAAAGGGTTTAACACTCAGATTTCTGGATAGAATAAACAACCGAAATTAGACTTACTCGTGTTTCGATTCAAAACAGCTTATTGGGCCTACTTGAATAAACAATATTACGAATTTAATTAATATTCTATTCCTTCTATTAGTTCACACTCTCCCTGTTTATTTTATATTGTATCTTGTTTATATTTTAATTGTTTTCATTCAAGTTATCATAGTATTAAATTTTTTATTAAACTGGTGGCGGAAGCCTTTTGATGTTAATTTTATTTAGTCAATATAAAAAAAAATTCTCTTTTTTGCGCTTGGAAATTCTTCTACGCACTTACCCCGACTTGAATGGGTCAACAGTGTGGGACTCTGCGAGGGAGGAGACCTCGCAATATCCACTAAAATCCAGCGGAACCCTCTTCATCCGTAAGTAAGACACCATAGGTTCAGCTTGCGCATTATTCCCTGGTGACTATTA
Organism: Elymnias hypermnestra; assembly: GCA_015832385.1. Taxonomy (NCBI): domain Eukaryota; kingdom Metazoa; phylum Arthropoda; class Insecta; order Lepidoptera; family Nymphalidae; genus Elymnias; species Elymnias hypermnestra. The sequence goes on along the minus strand of JACTOM010000007.1, from coordinate 346,823 downwards.
CTTGCTTTGTAGTATAAAAATGCTTTGATTTTGGCCTAAAATGTTATCGAGTGTAATCACATTACTCTTTCATTACTTACGACATACTTGCAAAGAAAATACACTTAGGATTTTTGAGTAAGGATCTCATTTGTTGAGTACACCAAGAAGCCATCTGTTCTATCTCGGTTAATTTCCCGTAAAGGTCGTGGAGGGACTCCGTACAGTCTTAAGGCATTTAGTAACCGCGTAAGGAACTACGCATTTGTGTAGTTTATTACTTTGTCCCTTTTGTTCTTCTTACGTGGACGGTTTACAAATTGTTTAATTAATTTACTTCTTTGGCAAAACAATGTTTTATTGCGTATGAAGCACTGTTTTTTCGTGATCCATTAAAATATCAGATTCCATTCTCGACTGGTCTAACAATATTTTCTGGATTTTGATTAGTCAATGTCTATTTGGTGGTAATCACTACGATATCTCAAGCAAAAACATGAAAATTTTTGATTGATCGATTGATTATTGAAATCTGTACAGAGCCAAATTGTCTCTTGGTGATTTACGTGGAACTATTATAAAATATACTAGTACCTCTGCTTTTTACATTTATTTATCGTTGCGCTTCCAATGTACTATGGCATTTTTTTGTAAAATAGAAATACTGTTCTATATACATTTTGATATCAGAAAGGTTTGAGAATTTCTAGATCTCTATAGGGAAATGAGATATGGGAAGTAGATTTGGGCTATTTGTAGAAGAAGATTTACAAGCCTGCCTTGTTCTCTGTTTCTAAACATTTTTCTAATTCAATTCAACTTCCTACTCTCCCCGCCCCCTTTTAAATCGCCATACGTTACATGACTCAGCTATATATGTAAAATCAAAGCCCAAATTTAATTACCTAAATTGTAAAAATCTACACTTTCTTATTATAATTTTTAAGGGACTCTGTAATTGTAAATAATAATAACCTAAAACATGAAAAAATTAAAAACCTACTTAAGATTAAATTCGTTCTAGAGAATCCCTAGCAAATTTCAATTCTTCAAAAGCCAAATCACTGAAAGGTGATATGGGAGGCTATCATCGTAAACACTATAGTCCCTTAACATCTAACCGAGATCATGTTCAAGATATCCTAATTCAAAATAATGGAAAGCTGTGAGTAAAATAAACATTGTACACATAAATTTTATTACGAGGGCGAAATTTCTCATTACACTTCAAATATTTTATTGTGTGCGATTGTATTTTTATAATAAAAACGCAACGCGGCCTACAATGCCCCAGAAAATAAAATAAAGCTCGCTGTAATATTTACTTTGCTGAAAAACGGTGTTGTATTAACCGCAATTTTTGCGGTTTTGTATAGCACATCCGGCACTTTAATTATCTCTCTTTAAAATAACGAACATATTCCCTGTGATAATAAATGAATATATTTCTTTGAATTAACTCAATATTGCGCAAGAATCCTTTATTCGTTTAAACCTTTATATTAATGAGAAGCGTGGATTTTTGATACAAGATGGCATGAATTGAAAACCTGGCAAGCATCACTAAGTATATCTTTATGGAAGGAGACTTGCGTGCCTGATTGTTCTTACAAAACTATCATTGTGTTTTTCGGTGCGGAAACCCGCATATCCTGGGAGCAATTTCGTGTAGGACCGATACTATAAAAACTGTCTCCAATGAGCGAGAAAACCAGTACGTTAATAAGCTCCTCACCTTTTTTACCTGTTAATTGTTCTTCGCGGTGTATATGTGGAAAGCTGTATTTAGTAAACGTCTACATTTTTTATAATCTCACTTACTTTCATGTTATGAAATTTAAAAAAAAATGTTAGTAAGTAAGTAGCAGCTCATTACGTCCCACTGCTAGGCACAGGCCTCCTTATTCATAGGAGAATGGGTAGACCCACCACGCTGCTCCACTGCGGATTGGCACGCATAGTACACATGTGCATTCTCTATTCCTTCACTTTCATAGTCCGATGTATCAGGAATCAGTCACGACCGGAGAGAGATCAGGCGCAGAACCGACGGCTTAACGTGCTCTCCGAGGCACGGGGGTGAATCACACCGCCAGCTTCCTAACTTCGGGCAAATATTGAGATAATCTTAATAGAAAACTCACCCGGGTCTCTAACTCAGGACCTCATGTCTGTAGTCGAACATGCTAACCACTAGGCAATGAGGCACTTTAATGTATAATAAAAAAATGTGTTTATTGTCTTTCATACAAACCCTGTTCTAAAAAAGTATTTGCGAAATTTGTTCGGATTTCATCACCTAACTTAATTCCCAAGTTGGATTCCAATCAGGGTACATTAAGAAAATGGTATTCTATTATTGTCGTCTGGACTAGGATAATATTATATGGAAATTGCCTGTCGTAGTGTACGTGATGAACTCAACCGATTTTAATGATGATTTCCTTTCTTTATCTTGTTCTTTTTTCCGACCTAGATCATAGGATAGACAGATAGAAAAAACAGACGTAAGATAGGTTTTAGAGTGATATCGTTATCTATGAGTTCGGTTGTCAAATTAGAATCAAATAAGTGGTGTCGTACATTTTTTTTCACTGTTAATATGTACGTGGAAATGAATAAAAATAAAATGTTAACTATGGACAATTCCACGACCATATATTGGTTTTTACACGGACTAAAAAGCATACTAAAGAATCTAAGTCTTTTGACTTATTATTAATATGAATGCGTTCTTATATGACAACGTCCACATTAAAGTGTGCACAAAGTTGCACGGATTGCTATTACTATAGATTAACAACAATTATAGATTAACACCAAATTAATGAAATTAAAATAAACTAACTTCCTACTTAAACAATAACTTCATTCATTTTAGACTTAACTTTATACAGAAACTACAGCAGTTTGGTATATATTTCATAGCATATGTGCTAACCGGAAACTTGCAAATGGAAAGTTACTACATGTTTAGTACAAAGTACGACTGTGCTATTTTCTTAAAACTTGTAAACTTCGTCGCACAATAACTGTGTGATATTACGTTTGTTTGTACGCGGATGGTGTTTGAATTTACCCGCATATAAACCTACGTAATGATGTGTTTTATTTGACTTAGCTTACACGCCTTAGTTTCGCTTTGACATTTCACTTAGACATTTTCTAATTCCATTAATTTACATATGTAATGTATAAACATGTCATGTCATAGTGGTTATTATCGAAATCATTCGATTCCGCTTGACCGATTTTTTCTATCCTCATACCTCCCCCCCACCCTCTCATTATTGATCGCGAAGTTGCGCGGATCAGCTAGTATGTATCTTTTCGATTTTCTGAATTTTTTCGTTAACTAAATACTATTTTATTCATCCACTCACGTTATATATTTTAATGTATGACAATTAAGGTCAATACAGTTTTTTTTTAATCAATTCATTTATTGAATCATTATGTCAAAATTTGTACAAATTTAATTGAAAGCACACGTACCAAGTTTAAAGTTTTTTCTATGTAACGTCTGTTGGAAGATCTAGCTGTATGGATTTTTTATTGCTGGCAGGTAAGCGCTTGACTGTGAAAACACCTGATGGCAAGTGATGATATAGTAGAGGGTGCAGGGGACAGGAGGCGGAGACTCGTATAACTCCTCCCCCTGTAGAATATCTGTGAGCGGTAACCGAGGGGCCAGAGAGGAATGCCTCAACGAACCTCTAGCTCCCCACTCGTGGTTGATGGCGGTCCTGCTGGGTTTTAGTGGGTATTGCGAGTTAGTATCCTCGCGGAGTCCCACACTCCCGATCCCATTATTCGAGGTGCGTAAATGCATTTCCCAGCGACAAAAAAAAAGTGACGATACAGTCTAAGATGTAAGCGCGGTACTCTAGTAAGAGACAATATACCTCTTATAGTTGAAATAAGGTTTATTTGTACATTTCACTTCTTTTGTTATTGAGAACAAAATAGATGAAATGTAAGAATAAATCTTATTTCAACTATCCAATAACTCAATTTTAAACGCGTTCAAAATCTCTTGTAAAAGACTTGTTTGTATATCATATTTCCATTTATTATTATTTATTATCAAACCCGAAACTTACTCCACAAACAATAATCATATAACAACAAAATACCTCCGTTCTAATATTAAATGAAAGCCATAAAACAATACAAAAAAGCTAAAATTTGCTTGGCAGTACGTCTTTGTTGTTAGGGTGGTAACTGGCCACGGCCGAAGCCTCCCCCAAGTCTAGACTTAGAAATTTAATTTGAAACATTCTTTGTCATACTTGTTTTATACGGTTCACCTTGTGTTAAGTGAAACTCATCGCCCATATGCGTTACCAATAGTCTTGGCTTCGATTCCCGCTAGAGCAAATATACAAAATTACATTTTCTAAATTGTCTATGTGACGACTAGTGGATATGATATAAATAATAAAAATGTTAATCAAATCAAAATATCTTTATTCTAGTAGGAATGTTACAGCACTTTTGAATCGTCAAATATTTTTTCTTTTCCACACCCTATTTCTAATGTACGTCTGATGATGGTACTCAAGAACGACTTAAAATCTAGTTTCGATGGTTCCTTCGCGCCCTGATCTGAGACGAGCCCACAACAAACTCAGTCGAGTATTATGTTTTTTTGTTACCATCATCATTACAATATCATATTAGTTTAATATATTTCAATTCAAATTAGAGCAGTTCGCTTACTCCCAAGCGTTTCTAACGTCTAAGTAATCTTGCAACTTATGATACGATTTTTCTATCAACTTTCTTTCAACAAAGACTTTGAATTTATTAATTGACATCTGTAAACAATTTGTGGGAGTTTATTATAGAAACGTAAGCTGTTACCCTTAAAGGAGTTGTTAATTTATGCAGCCTACTAGAATTTATAACAACTCTTTATTAAAATTTATTTTTGTACGTACAACAAGTTTTCTAATATGTATACGCAGTGAAAAAATGTTATAAATCTACTAGAATTGACTAGCAAAAAACTAGTTTTTATTATTTATTTTCAAAAATATAATGTGGCAATCATTGAAATAAGAAACAGATTAGAAAAAAGTTATCGTCTTCCTCCAAAAACGTGACCTTATTCAATAATATAGTAGCTTGGAAATACTGAGACCTTGCCAAGAACTTTACGAGGCTCGCTATTCCTGTACAAGCCATAAAGTTGGAATTGAAAATTCTGTTTTACACTTTTGTTTTATAATGGATCCTTTTTGCATATAATCCCAATTTAAAAATTAATTTCAATGAGACTCCAAAGTAGTATAAAACCATTGTTTGAGTATACATAATTTTCCTTTTTTGGTAATAAAAAAAAGTTGGTATGTGATGAAAACGACACGTTAGAAGTGAAAACTTCGTAAAAGCGAGGTTAATAATAAGCATTTTTATTATATTTTGTTCTATATTCATGAAGTAATAACATTTAGAACATATATAATTATAATTAATAATGTGTTATCAGTTACATAATGACAATATAGCTGATATATTTGGGGACACAGTACCAATATTTAAAAGGAAGCTAGCACTTAGTTTAGTTCTTATAATTAATTATATTTTCTTTTTATATTAGAATATTATTCACCTTGTGTTATTGTAAATATATTTCTTTTTTACCATATATCTAGGAATAAGTTCTGTTGAAAACCTAATAAATAAATATTATATTAAATAACTAGCTGTTTCCCATTGTGTTCCGAATGCATTTTTTTCTAAAGTAACTAAAATTTCGCCTTATAATATCAACTATCTGTCAGTGAAAGTATTGTCAAAATCTGTCAACGCATTTCAGAGATTAGCTGGAAAAAACAGAAGCCCAAAATTTTTATTTTTTAAAGTGCCGTATACTCTATCATGTGCATTTAAAAATCTGTAAATTGGAAATTTTAGACTCCAAGTTTATTGTTTTTGTATAGATGATTGATAATATATTACAGACGTGTTGACTAAAACCCTCTTGCTTCTTTAGTCGTAGACCGACTATACTCGAGCGTTACATAGCCAAAAGCGTGACGGCTCAGTTTCATTCAATAAACACAAAACAAAGCGCAAGGAAAAGTTTTCACACAAAAAATATGTGCAAACTTCCAGCGTAAATATAACTCATACAAACTAGAAATATTTTATATGGCCTTTTAGATTACGATCTCATTTTCCATTCACAATTTTTTTATTGAACATAAAAGCACTGCACCGTCAAGTTTACCACAACAATTGCACAAAAGCGCTTCGTATCCTTGTTTATAATAAGCATGGTTGAAGGTTTGCAATCTACTCGTACAATAATATGGGACGTACTCAGAAATTAATAATTCATTTCACTCGCTTCCATTGCTTCCATATAACAGGTCAAACATTAATAAGGGTCTCTTTCTTTTTAAGTCATAATGAGTATTATCCATTTCGCTAGACACAAGACCAGACAATAGAAAAAAACAAAAAATTAATCAGTTACAACCTGTCGGTGTGTGTGTCGCTTCGTTTAGTTTTTTGTGGTACTTTGTAAACTGTGATTATATAAGTGATGTGAATAACAATGAAATCTTCTACTAAAAGTGCTTTTTGAACCTAATTGAATGAAGTATATTTCGATTTCATCATGTTTGTTTACGAAAACTACGTACAATATGTACTAAAGATCTATTAGTCCATAAGATTGTATAAATAACTCGCTTAATAGGTTGAGATTACTGTTTCAACGTAAATCATTAAATACATCATACATGATTAAATATATCATTAGTTATAAATAATTGAAATGGTAAACAATTTCTCTATTTGCTTTAAAAACATTGCGAAATAAACGTGGCGGGAAAATTACATACAGAAAATTATTTGGTGACGCGATTCGATTGGATGAAATCGAATGAGTTCGTTTTACGATTCAGGTAACATCACTAATTGGGTACCGCCTGTTGTACACAAGCTAGCTGCTTTGTACAATTGTGATTGTCAATCTATAAATGATTAACAGACGGTTTTTTGTCAACATTGACAGTAAGTTTATTTAATTTCTTGAATAAATGGAATATTTTAAACTGAAACTTTCGTGGTTTATCGACATATTTGAAAACATATTATTTACGGGTCCATACTACGATTATATGTATTTTTAGTCGAAGTTTTTAGAAGTTGAAGATTCTGCTCCTGACAGCTCAACTTGTGCTATCCAAGAAACTGCAGTCTCGTCGCGATTAAATAAATCAAAGTTTGAAAAATATGTCATTTCTTTATTAAACTAGCTTTTCCCCGCGGTGTTACTCGTGTACAACCCAGGATCTCATGTCTGTGGACAAACAGGCTGACCAACTAGGCACATATCCTGATAACATGGAAATATGGGGGAATCAGTTCCTAATAGGAGTCTACATCGCGATAGAAAGATATGTGCCTATTTGAAGTCCACATTATGCGAGTTCCTTGATTTTGTCAAATAAATTTCGTATAAATAAGTTTCTTTTTTAGTTAAAATAGACCAGTTTTAGTTATATTAAATGAAATCCTATGGTATTTCTATAAATAAGATTATTCTTATAATGGGGGATGTCAACATTCGGAAGACACAAAATTATGTGAAATACGGCGAATTTTTATTAAAAATAAACCAATTTCAATTATATTGTATAAAATTCACTAGTGTTTGTTTAGATTTCAATCATAACAATATTCAGAGGACACAAAAAACAAAAGACATGACAAAAAAACACAAATTTTGCAGAACCCTTGTAGGTACCAGCTTTCCCTGTTAAAAATTTGGAAACTTTAAATTCGTTTAAGTTACAATAAATTTCGTATAGTTCGATTTATTGCTTATTTCCAACGTCGATATACATTAGGTCACTACTATCTAATATTATAAAACTGCTTTGCGTAATTAGCCAATCTAAATTATTCAACATTTTGGTTAAGTAAATAAAAATTCAGAATATTCTAAATTTCCTTGTGTTAAAAGGTCATACTTAAATCGTCAAATTTGGCATTGTGATACCACAAAATGTCAAATCGTCATTGGTTGATTACAGTTTGTTTAATATTGTGTCTTACCAAGGCTGTAATCAATTCTGTGTCCTAAATTCATTATCCTCAAGGTTTCTAAGCCTGTATACCAATTTAATAGGCTATTTTTTATTTGCTTTATTAGACTTATAATAAACTATCCGCATTGTTTATCACATGGACACATCTAATAGGGTGAGGTGCGAACATTTATTCGGGTGAATGTCCACCATTATACTAATGACTATAACATTAAGCATTGACTTTCCTTTCGCTTAAGTGAGATAATTATCTTGATGAATTCCAGTAGCATTTAGAAGTTTTTATCCACAAAAAACACGAATGTTCAACGAGTTCACTGAAACTGGAGGTAGAAAATGATAGTTATCTCAGTATTAATTTATCTGAAACCCATGGTAACAAAAAGTATGATGAAGGAGGTACATCTTGGTGCCTTTTAAAAGGGCGGTGTTGTCATCTCAGCAAACACCTCGGTCTACCAAATGGAAGTTCAAGTACAGTGACATGGATTTCCTTCTTACAAACAAAGCGACATTGTAGAACCGAGCTGCCTGACTATCAGTTGGCTCTATTTAAAGCAAATAATTTGTCAACTTATGACTGTAATTATTAAACTACCTTCACAAATGGACATTTTTCAAAATGATCCCGATATTTAAAAATACAATTTTTATATAGACTAATATATACACACCGGCATGTTAAGCAGAATATAAAAAAATATTTGATATCAGTATCATATAAGGTTATGATACTGATATGAAACCATACCAACCAACTGATATATTATTGTTATGTTCCGCTAAATATGCCGGTGTATAAATAATATACTTCAAATAAATAACACAATTTCACGATGTATTTTATTGTTAATAGGGTGCAATCGCATCTGCCTCATTGGTCTAGTGGCCACGTAGTCATGGTCATTTTCGGCCACAGTAATAAGATTCTAGGTTAGGCGAATTTAAAATCGATATTGGATTTTCTACTAAGATTTACTCAATATTTACCCGAAGTTGGGAATTTGGCGGTGTGATCCACCCTCGTGCCTCTGAGAGCACGTTAAGCCGTCGGTCCTGCGCCTGATCTCTCTGATATCTGACCGTTATACCGGCCTGTGAGAGTGATGGAATAGGGAATGCACTTGTGTACAACGTGGTGAGTTTATGCTCTTCCTAGCAGTGGGATTTTAATGGGCTACTACTTACTTTTTTTAAGAGTAATGATGCGTTGACTACAATTATTTTGGTCCTTTAGTAGCGTTACATAGCCAAGCGTGACGGCCCACTCTGTTTCAATAGACTCAAAATAAAGTGCAAAGAAAAGTTTACACTCCAAAAATTTTTATTACATTTCAAGCCTCAATATAACTTATAAAAACCAGAAATGTTTTATATGGCCTTTTATATGGACGTGAATGGGCTGCTACCTACTTTACTTTTTTAATCACACCCGATGTAAAGTGTTGATTCAGACTTAGGTGGAACAAAGTTTTTTTTCTCAGACGCTGGGAAATACACTTACGCACCCCAAGTAGGAAGTGTAGTACTCACTGAAAGATCAGAATACCCACTAAAACTCAGCGGAGACCTCGACATCCCTAAGTGGAGAACCAGAGGTACGAGTATACAATCCACTCTGGTAGCTTAGATGTAGCCGCCTCATCTCAATAGTTTATGGAGGTGGAAGATGATGCGCAAATCTACGCATCCTGCACCTCCACCTCCTCCGTCGGATAGGTGGAACGCCGATGACATTCTCTCTAAACCTCTCCAATGCCTCCTTCAGCGACATAATGGATTCGCAGAAGGTAGCGACTGCCCTCCAGCCCGTTTCGTTTGGGGTGGAACACGCTTGCTTGAGAGGCGCTCATTAACCCTGATTTGAAAAATACCTGGATTTTAGGAGCCAGAGAATAGGGGAGCCGATAAGATTCTAGAATTTTGGAGGCAGATTAGAAACGATCGCCTCAATGGTTTATTATGCTCTCATATGATGTCACACGTCGGATTCCATCCTGATATTCTGAAGTAAAAAAGAGATAGATGGAAACACTTCATTGCACACAGACACATATAGGAAATACAAAACAAAGATTATAAAAAGCTAGGAGCGTGCAAAGGTATTCTTATTGGCTGCAAACAATTTCTTCCAGACAACCTTTGTAAAAGTGGATACTTATTTAATAAATTACTGGGCACAACAGTGCTGGAAATGAGATGAATAAACAAGATCGTACAGTTCCTTCGCACACTCTCTGACATATATTTTGTTAAATACCTACAGACAGGTAACGCAATGTTGATAACTAAATACCAAGAACCACATTACTATAAGCGAATGGAGTGGATAAAAATTAGCAATTATTTCGGTACGTGACATGCTTCGTTTCTATTGGTTGAGCGCGCTAGTCGGGTCAGGTGACATCACTAATTGAGGCTCGGTTGTTAGATATCGGCAAATTGCTTCATGTGTGCATCAGTTGCTTGTCTCAATTTATCCGCAAAGCTTACGAGGCTATAAACACTATAAAAGACAATTTAAACACTAATTCTTCTACCATTTTTTTATTGCTGACAGGTTAGCCATTGGCTATAATTTTAACAGATGGTAAATTATCATATCTAAGGTTAAATCGCTGACATGGTAAGACGTAATCGAACCAGCTCGTAAGTTATTGTATGTGTGACATGTATTTGCTTAGCCAAGGCCCAAGCCTCCAGCACATGTAGATAGCAATTCCCTGAATTTGATCCATCAATCGAGAATCGAATCTAGAATCTCTAATAGCGAAACAAGTGCTTGTTTCATTGCACCAGCGAGTCATTTAGCGCTAAACCTAATAACATCTACATTACATTACATTAAACAAGTTTATATTGGCAAATACACTGAGGAGGTTACATTAGAAAAGTTCATATCGTCAAATACACTAATCTATATACATATAAGAGATATCTCTGGATTCATGAGGCCTAGAGACTTGAAGTTTGGTAGGAATATTTTTTTTGCCGAGTAGAGATTAGCTAAGAACGGATTTTACTAAATTCCACCCGGCAAATAGCTCATTGAAGTATTTATACGTATATAAATACGTAATTTATGCAAATTATTTTACAAAGTAGATAACTACTTTGTAAAATAATTTGCATAAATTAATGAAAATGCTAACCAAAAAACATGCCTCGCAGACGAAGTTGCGGGTTTAGCTAGTCTTATATAAACCCATATCTATAAACGTTTTTCTTTCCAAGCTTTGATATAAGTTGTTTTTCTCGGTGTTACCCGACTAAGTTTCTTGTTGGTTCTTCTCAGAACAAGGCGGAACCCATGTAATTTTAAACTTTTAGTCGTTCTTTATTTAATATTATCACAAGTTGTAAATTGGAAATAATATGTGTAAAACTGCCTCATTGGTCTAGTGGTTATCATGTTCGGCTACAGACATGAGGTTCTGGGTTCGAGTCCCTGGTCGGGCCAACTCAAAATCGATATTGAGTTTTCTATTGAGATTTTCTTAATATTTGCCCGAAGTTGGGAAGTTGGCGGTGTGATCCACCCCCGTGCCTCGGAGAGCACGTTAAGTCGTCGGTCATGCGCCTGATTTCTATCCGGTCGTGTCGGATTGCCGTCACGTTTGACTATGAGAGTACAGGAATAAAGAGTACACTTGTGTACTATGACTGCCAAACTGCAGTGGAGCAGTGTGGTGGGTCTGCGCTCTAAAAACCCTCTCTCATATGAGTGAGGAGGCCTGTGCCCAGCAGTGGTACGTTCATGGCCTGCTACTTACCTCATGTGTAAAAAACCTATCTTTGACTATTTAAAAGTGCTGTAAAAGCTGACTGTAACAAAGATTCTTTACGTTTATATTGTAATTATGTTTAATTATAAACAGAGTATTATATACTAACTTAAGATAACCTAGATCTATATTACGAGGTACATGGATACCTACTAATCGAACTTAGTACAAGTTAAGCTACGTAATCTAACTTGAACATTTCTAATTAGCAGAGCACTAGATTCTCTTGAACATAAGATCCTCAAAGTATGTACTCTCGAACTTTTATGCAACTTCTTTGTAACTGTATATATATATAGTTTGTGTATTTATTTAAATATTTAGAGTAGTTTTTACTACTTAAACCATGTTACATAAAGATACTGCCTCTTTGGTCTAGTGTGATGGGTCTATGCTTTAAAAATGCTCTCTCCTATGAATTAGGAGGCCTGTGTCCAGTACTGGAACATTAATGGGCTGTTATTTTGCCCTTTCTATCTTTGCCCTCTATAAAATTACATTGGAAATATATTATTAAAGCTCACGACTGATATTACCCTACCTATGTTAAATTTCCATGTCAAATTGAGTTCAAACGTATTGAAATATATTTTTACCTTGACTGAATACATTGTGTATGTAATATTTGTGAGTTTTATGTTATAAATTGTAATTTGTAATTTCTCGGGAGGTATATTTAAATTTGAATGATAACAACTTGAACTCGGTGTCCTAATGCCAGATTTCACCAAGTTTTCTTAATAAGCCACAAAAATAGGGGATCCTGAATGTAGTTTATTTATTTCCATAAAGATATTCACTTACATGAAAAAATTAGAGGTGAGCAAATATTAAAAGCATTATTATACAGGACTTTAGCTAAAGTAATCCTTAAAGTATCCTATAACTTAAGTTTAATTTCACCATTAAAACGGTTTCTACCTAGGGGCTCCTTTTTACGTGACACATTTCAATTACGACATATTGCGTGGACTATTAAATTATATTTTAAGCAGTACGATTTTTATCTATTTTACCTTAACTACATATAAGTACGACCTCATAGAACTGCAATTATTACAAGCAAACGATATGACAACTTATATACTTGTCATTGATACGTAGAGCAAATGTTGCAAAATAACATTTTAAAACGTGTTTTAAACACGTCAAATATGATTTTCAATTTTAAAACATTAACAAAATCTTCAGTGAGTGTATGTTAATTACAGTATTCTATAATTATAAAAGCTAGTATATTGACAATAGGAATATATTGTGGAGTGTTATGAAACTAAATAAGTGAAACTTATTAAATTTGCACGTATGACTGAGAATACAAATGAGACTCGGTCAGCTGAGGCAAGCCATGGGCGCCGATACATTGATCTAGACTAGCGAGGCGGTAGACTTAATAAATTATATACAGTGTAACTTTAATATAACGAGCGAAAACATAACATTAATTAATATAACGAATTTCTCAAAATACGTTGGGACTTTCCGTAAGATCTTATACAAAATATAAACTTACATTACGAAAACATTTTGTTTGATTCTGAATAAAAACATTCGTTGTCGTCGCTTGAATCGATGTACTCGTACGTCGACTGTTGAACATAGGTCTCACGAAATGATGCCTACAAGGCCCGATCTTGTGCAGCCTAGCTCCAGCGGCTGCCGGCGACCCTCTTTATATCGTCGGTCCACCTTATGGGGGGTCTCCCTACACTGCGTCGTCCGGTGCGGGGTCGCCATTCCAGCACCTTTGAGCCCCAACGTCCATCGGTTCGTCGGACTATGTGACCCGTCCATTGCCACTTCAGGTTCGCGAGTCGTAGGGCTAAGTCGGTGACTTTGGTTCTGGTACGGATCTCCTCATTTCTGATTTGATCGCATAGAGAAACTCCGAGCATAGCCCACTCCATCGCAAGCTGAGTGATTCTGAGCTTTCGAATAAGGCCCATAGTCAGCGACCACGTTTCCGATCCGTATATTCGATTTACGGATCGAATAAAAGCATTATTACCTGTTAAAATGAAGTCCACCTTATATCATTTCTTATAACGAATACTTTCTAAGTACCTTAAGCATTGTGTAAGGCTTACATTGTATACTGATTATCGAATTACCGTACACTCAATGTATCTGTTAAAAAATTATACGCCGTATGAAATTGTTAACCCTAATCCACAAACCGAGAACAAAGCAAGCCAAATAGAAAATCGATGGAGCCCTCACACGTATCTCTTTAAATAATGAGTTTGAAGCACGGCAGAGCGAAGGGGAAATGATTGTTATTTCGTACCGAGGGAATTCAATCGCTTGTCGACAATTCATTATTTTTGAATAACATTTTCAGACGGGGGTTAAATTTTATAGGTGTGTGATAATGAGAATAAATTGCTTACTTTAGCATCGAAACCGTATTTTGAATGGTAATACAGAACAGTGGAATTGATACTTCATTTTTATAGATTAGCTGTTTTATGTTTAAACTATAAAAGCTTTTTTTAGAAGTAGTTCTGAAGTCTGCGAAATATCTACTTTTGTATGTATAAATCTAACTGACTGCCTCCTGCCTGATTATTATTAGTCTAGTGGTCAGATTGTTCAGATATAGTCCTGAGTTCCAGTCCCAGGTCGGCGGAAATCGAAATTGAGTTTTGCTTTCAAGAAATTCTCAGTATTTGCCCGAAGTTGGAAAGTTGACGGTGTTCCCTGGCTCCGTGCCTTGGAAAACACATTAAGCTGACGGTCTTATGCCTGATCTCCCACCTGTCATATGAGATTCGGGTCACATCGGACTATGACAGTGAAGGAATAGAGAGAGCTTTTGGGTACTATGCCTGCCAACCAGTTGAGCAGCGTGGTTCGTCTATGCTCTACACACCCTCTCTCCTATAGATGAGGAGGCCTATGCTAAGCAGTTGGACGCTAATGGGCTACTACTTAACTATTACCTTTATCTACAAACTATGAGTGCATGAAAATTCCTCAATTCTAAAGATCTCTTGCATTTATTCCATGAATACTATCTTCATAGGTGGTATAGGTTACATAGTTAAGGAAAATTAAAATATTCCTTTAATCAGACAGTAACATTCTTTTGTTTCTTACCACTAGCGATAGAGATTTTTTAAAAACCCCTTTACATTAGGAATTATTATATATTTTCCATAAACTACATATTTCGCGACTAAAAAAACTCATGACCTGATATTCAAAATAATCTTAAATCGTTCCGCGGGGTGAGTAATATTAACAGACAGTCGGAGTTATTTTCACGTGCGTAAACACTTTTTTAGCTGGTGTACTTATAGAATTTTGTATATTTTCATCATATTTCATTCACAAACTTTTATGCTTTAATTACGGCACTCCTTTGAAAATAACTTTTCTAAATTATATCGTCTACACGCAGGAAAACCATTCACGCATTACACAAGGTATTTTTGTGTCAATTCATTCCCTTAGCCCTTTAGCGTTATTATTCCCGTGAATCACAAGTCCGACAATGTTCTCGTATTTTAAAACAAGCTTTCCTGACAGTTTCGTCAAACAGGATCTCAACAACAACTCCAGCAAATACTAGTCAAAATTAACCAATCAGATTTAAACGTATCTTAACAATACAAAGTATCACATTACCGACTGTATATAAAACCTTAACCCATAACAATTTGTTGACAGGATTATTATCATTTTGCCCAAATAAAACATGATAGAATGGGAGAAGGGGCATCAATCACTTTCGCGCCTACGCCCGTATTTAGTTAAAGTATCGCGAGATGGAGACGTATGTTACGAGCGGGCCCTTGGCCTTTCCATCATTCATGCCACCGACTGTTTGTACAATCGCTCAAAAAACAACATCTGATATACTTTCATTCATTGCTATCCTCGAAATAGCAGTCTGTAATCAATACGAACTAGTGGCGTTATGAAATACATATTCAAAGACAATTAAATTTCAAAAATCTCAATCTTTAATCAATTAGGCTTTTACAGTGAATACGTCTTTAAAATCGCATTCATAGGAAGGCAATTCAAAACAACGACTGATAACAAGGGATCGAGGGATTAAGTTTGGTGTTGTTACTACAAATGTAGCACTTCCGTTTAAAATTCAATTACATCACTGGAATCTAGCAACCGCATAGATAGATGTTTATAAAACATTTTTGCTTCAGAGCCCCATGGTCCCATCGTTTCCACGCCAAATGGCAGAAATATGTGATCTTGTATAATAGATCCATATTTTTGTAATTTTTTAAATTCGGCGTCAGTTACCACAATACAAGGCAACATTGAAGATAATTTTAAATGAGAAGGTGCCATGGTATCACCACTAATCGCATCTCATACCAGGCACCTTTCATTCCTTCAGGGAATTAACGTAATTCCGTCAGGTCCCTTGCCATCGCTACGTACAATACCGTTCGGCTCTAATTGACCCGGTAAGTTAGTAGTCACAATAGCACTATGAATAGTATTAAGTGCAAGTTGTGCAAAAAATAGTGAAGTGATTAAAAGTTATTAGTTAAAATGAGTTGGTATTATTGTAATATATAGTCTTTATATTCAAATTGTACTATGATTGTATAATCAATATTTTTTTTTTATATAAAGGATGTAAATTTATCTCTAAAACTATTAAACTTTGATTTGTATTGAAAAAAGTTAATATCACTAACTTGCTTTGCTAGCAAAACGAGTACTCTTATCAGCCAGCGAGACTTTCAAACTTGTAAAAAAAGGTGTCATAAAATATTAGGATAATTTATATAAACAATATATTGATGTATATGAAACGTGTGGGCGCATGTCCATCATTCATGTTGCCGGCAGTTTGTCAAGTCTTTACTGCTAAAAATACATCCCTCTTGTGACACACTGTAAATCATGACTGCTTTACAAATGATCAATACAAAGACTAAACGAACGCTAAATTATATTTGTTACTATATTCTCTATGTGACTTTTATCGTTACGGTCTCACTGACGTCTTTCAATAAAAAAGTGGGCTTTTACAGTTCTTTTGAATCGCCCAATACGAATAAATAGTCCAGCATGAAACCCTAATTAACACTAAGGGTTTTACGCAGTGTTTAGACAGTGTTTTAAAGTTAAAATATTTTTTGCTGTTCTAATTTTTGTACTCATAATATGATTTTAAGTGTCAATTTTTAATAGCTATGTGATTTAATAAACATGATGACGTGTATGAACTTCAAAGTATCTAAAATGCAAAATAACCATTAATTTATGTAGGGCCATTGAATTCAATGATGATAAAGTACTAAGAAAACCTAAGGTTACGAGAAATCCTTTGGCGCTGCACTCTGAGTTAGAACTCACTAGTAACTGATATCTTTTCTATTATAATCATTGCAATGATATATTCTTTTAAATGATCATTAGACTGTCCGTTGATAACGGACAGTCTAATGATCATCTGTAGGAAAAGTTGAGTTCATTCCTTGAGCTTTAACCTTTCGGTATTAAATTAAAAAGAACCCCTTTTAGAAATAAAGACTATACGGGTACATTGTTATTACCCTTTGTCATTTCGTGAACGTGAATTATTAAATTTGATTACCTTAACCGTATTCTACATCTGTGGCAATTTTAACTATTCCAAACATATCGCGATTGCTATTACAATGGTAATTATAGATGCTGAGTTTGTAACTTTAAAAACTCACACACAAAATTTTACTCATAATAACATAAGAAAGAGAGAGGGCAAAAATATATAAGGCATGTGGTAATAATGTAATGTAAAGAATTTGTACATAGAAAAACGTTTCAACTACTGTAATCGCTATACATTTTATTACTTTTACATTTATGATGTGTCCTAAATCATTAACGTTAAATATATTTGTTATCTTTCCTCTGTTGACATGATATTTAAATACAAAATATAATAATAAATCATAATTGACAATATATTTCAATAGTTATATATAATAACTCTCTAAAAGAAGATGATTTGTAGCAGTTCTAAACGACTTATTTTATATCATATATACTTTTGATAGGGCCATGTATATTCACATTTTTCAGTACAGTAAAACAAAGATAAAGTTGATTTTTTTTATCAAAGTAATTTACTATTTATAAATTTGTGGGCCTATAAGAAAAAAAATGAATTTGCGATAAATTTACGATAGCAAGTTATTTTCGAAAGGATATTGTAAAGGTCAAAGGTGAGTCCCGACGATTTAGGAGTTCCAAAGCCGTTACGAAGTTTAAGAAAAATTACTTTTCTTAAATATTTAAGCATAATAAAGAGAAACAATACACTTCTTTTTGAGCAAATGTTATGTCAGAACTTGAACTTTAACATTTCTTGGAAACAGACAATAAAGATTCGGTTTATCTTAGGTACAGCATATTTTAGAAATAATAAAATCTTGTAAATTCTTAAGAAAAAAAGCGTACATCAACTTATGTTATGCTCCTGTATGATCCCACTGGTATTATTTTGCTCGCAATTTCACATTACTACGTTATTCCTTAACCTAACAGTTATTTTGTGCATTGACATCGCCACAAAATAAATATCGCAGAATTATATACAACACTTTATTTAAAAGATTACTTTGTATATATATCGTGTAATTAATAACCAATCAAAAGAAGATAATCTGATTTTACAAATAGGTAATATATTTATTTTATTTATTTGTTTAATGTACGAAAACAAATAAAAGCATACAAAGATATTGAGTTTACAGAGGACTACTAATCTCTAAAAAAAGATCTCTTCCAGAGCCCCTTAAACATAAGAGAGTACTTTATAACATTTGGTATAGGTACAAAGCAAAACTAACTATGAGGTTTAAGTATATATATACAAACATAACTTAAAAAAAGCTGTTCTCGGCGGTGTCAACCGCATAGTTCATGGTCCCGTGGAGATATGAGTAAATTGGTTATATATCGGATCGTATGTACCGCTTCACCCAGTCATCGTTGAGAACTCAGTTCTCGAAATTGTTGACGAGTACACATACCTGGGTCATATAGTCCAGCTAGGTAGGTCCAATTTCGAGAAGGAGGTCAACCGCCGAATCCAACTCGGTTGGGCAGCGTTCGGCTACGCCAGATATTTTCGTCTGATATTAAAGTTCGCCAGATATTATCCCTTAGTGCCTGAAAACGAAAGACTTCGAACAGTGCGTGTTGCCAGCGATGACCTACGGATCTGAGACGTGGTCGCTGACTATGGGCCTCATGCGAAAGCTCAGAGTCACTCAGCGTGCGATGGAGAGGGCTATGCTCGGAGTTTCTCTACGTGATCGAATCAGAAATGAAGAGATCCGTAGTAGAACCAAAGTCACCAACATAGTCCTACAAATCGTGAACCTGAAGTGGCAATGGGCGGGGCACATAATCCGAAGGACCGATGTACGTTGGGGGCCGAAGGTGCTGAAGTGGCGATCCCGCACCGGACGGCGCAGTGTAGGCAAGCCCCACACAAGGTGGACCGATGATATAAAGAGGGTCGCCGGTAGCTGCTGGAGCCAGACGGCGCACGATCGGGCCTTGTGGACGTCATTACGTAAGACCTATGCCCAGGAGTGAACGTCACATCGGTTGAAGCGACGACGACGACGATATCGGATCGAATTGTCCATTTAAATCCAGATAATCCAGCTAACCCACAAAAAATTTCAACAAAATCAATTCATCCGTTTAGGAGTTGAGAGACACACAGCTACATAAGTATTATATAAATACTCGTACATATAAAGGTATTCGTGCGGGCGTGCGTTCGTGCGTGTGTGTGTGTGATGTTAGTTTTAAAAATATTTTGTATATATTTAGTCATTTTTGTTGTTCAATCTAACAATAAAAGGAAGATATGTTAGGAATATAATGAATTAAATTGTTATTCAAATATTAAAAGTGTAGAAAATTAATCCAAAAAAATTATTGAAATTTCAAATAACGAATTGTAAATAAAAATCACACATGTGATTTGTAAATATTAGAAATTATTAACTAAATTTTGTTTTTGCATTTGAAATTAAGAAGAGACAATTTATGAAATATTTTTATTTTACATTTTATGAAAAATAGTATATTAAATAACGAGTGCCAAATTAAAATGCCACATGTTATTTGTAAATAATAAAACCACCTAACCTTCAAACGAATTACCATAAAAAAGTTGCACATCTTCGTGACGATGCGCCTATAGAAGTTTCACTTCAAAAAAATTTACCAATATCCGTCATTAACGTTAAAACTATTCACAATTGTCTCTATTACTGCTGACAGGTTAGCCCTTGAGGGTGATCACACCTGATGGTAAGTCCATACAGTCTAAGATGGAAGCGCGATAATCTGGTAAGCGGTAATTTACCTCATGGATTCTGCACAGCGTATCGTAAAACAAATCTCAAAATGCTAAGCGTTGTTATCTTTATTGGTAGGCTGGTAAAAAGCCAAAGCCTTTTACCAACGAAACTCAGATAAAATACAAAATTTAATTACCTAACTTTGTCCTGGAGGTCATCGAACCCATGATCTCTACTACTATTCCCATAAATGCGCTGGCGAGATCTAAAATTAACAAACTCCCTTACAAAATAAAGGGTCACAAATTTCAGATTCCCCCATATTCCCACTGGTTCAGAAACTACACGAATAACACTGCAGGGGACAGTTAGGTTTATTTATAATCAAAATTAAAATATTATTTATTCAAATGGGCTTTTAAAGCACTTTTAAATCGTTAGTAGTCTGTCCGTTGGAAACAAATCTACCACCGGTTCGGAAAGATGACTACACTGAGAAGAAACCGGCAAGAAACTCAACGGTTACTTTTTAGCGATACTTGTGTAAGTTACAATGTGTAATATTTTGTTTCTGTGTGCAAATATAAGCAAATAAGTAAAGCTCGCGAGTATTTTCTTTATTACTATTACATAGATAAAAGTATTCACAGCTTGCACTGTCCCATGCTTACTGGACTCTATAAAAGTGGAAATGTTTTTATTAAATCACCCCTTTGATGATCTAATCACTACACTAACACTTCGATGTGACCTTTCTACGTTCTCTGCATATTGATTTTATATCACTAGAGCATAGTACCAATCTGAATAATTAATTACTACGGAGTAAAATTAACTACAAGTCCTTTATGACGAGCTTTATGCGGCCTCGTAAGGTTTTTAATAGGTTTTTCATTATCATACTTATTGCTACGGGAGAATATAGTCTAGCAGAGATATCACGAAGTCAAACCTTTATTAAAGGCATCAATTAAGTCGAACATTCTACCTTGAAAACATTTTAATTCAAATCGTTTTTTACATAGAAGACAACTATTAGGTACAACAATTTAGAATAGAATTACTGCTTAGGTATGTTACTAAAATGGTACTGTTAAAAATATTGAAATTACACCCTTTTACACCTACATCAAAACAAAAACGTCAATTCTTACCAATATTAACGCGTCAATGTTAATGTGTTGATTTTTCTGTTCTAAATTTTGTAAACATTAGAATTTCCATAAAATACAAATCCAGTTTGCTTTGCTTTAGACAAAAACTAGAATTTATTATAGCATCGGTACAAGTAAAATTATTACTCAGTACATATGTCGCGGTCTAGCTTTCGTTTACGCGGCTGACGGGGTGGGTCAATAAAAGACTCTTTGGAGCGAATCTTTTATTGGCTTCAAATCTGGTTGCCGCCCAGCATTGATGGTAGGTAATAATGCGTCACTGGCCTGAATCCAGCACCCAGGTTCAGGGGTGCGATTGCAGTTGGTTGACTCTGGACGCTCTTCTCAGGAACATCCAAGCTGAGGGTCCGAACAAGTGGAGTCACTGTGCACGCGTGGTACTCCCTAGCACTGCCGTGAACCTGAAAATCCGGAGGACAGGCTCTATAGCCATGTCCTGCTTCCTGCCAGCGACTCGCGTAACCCAGCGACTAGACAAACACTACAGCGGCAGAAAACAGGACAGATTAGACATAATATAATAAAAGTAGGGACTCACCCCAGCGGGTTAAGTGTGGCGTTACTCGTATGTCGCACAGGTCACAGATTTATATCAACCGCGCACTGGTAGACCGAACAGGTAAATCAATCCGGCGCGGCGAATAATGACGAACAAAGGACCGTGCGTTACCGCTAACAACTATTAATTGTACCTACTTATTATATTATTTTTAAGTACAACGTTACACATAAAAAGGTATACGAACAATTATTCAGCATTAGATACTTTCATTGTGCAAATAGGCAGTCTTATAGCTTAGTAGCCTGGTAACCCTGGTGTCAGAGAGACCGTTATAGAAAGGACAGAGAAGGTAGATGTTGTATATAAATAAATAGAGATATAATTATTTTATATTACACAAATGATATACACATATTTTATAGCGTAAAGTAAAAAAAATAACAAACCTGTATATAACTTTATTGGTTGGTATTCAAAACATATAGTCTAACGAATAGCCAATGGGTAAAAATAACAAAGTAAATTTTTGTTTGATGTGTTATTTATATAAAAATAGAGTTGCAAAATGTTATACATCGCTACTATAAAAGAATAATTAAAGACACAATCCCAAATTTGTTGAAATCATAACAGATTCCTGATTAAGTGTTATTATTTCTTTGTAACAATTCAATTTATACTATAACTTAATATTTTAAGGGGAATGTTAAAATACTTATAAATTTACAGCAGCAATATTGAACTAAAGCAATCTTCAAAGGGTTGGACCGAATGAAGGTATTGGATAAAGGTCAACAAAACCGAGACCGCAGTTTATTGTACAGTGACATTTCGAAATGAATTCATCGAAAAAGGGATCAAAGGGAAAAAGAAACAATAAAAATTAGCGTTCAATATTAAGCCTTTGTACGAATGTTTGTGATGTTGTAAGACAAACCTTCCCTACTTTATTTACATGAAATAATAACATAACCATTTATTATAAAAAATAAAACTTATTTTCAAACTAAAATAGGAACAATCCATATTCGAATAGGCTTTTTCAACACGATTCCTCTGTACCGGCGCTTCAGAAGAACCCACAATAAACGCAGTAGGGTACATGTATCCTAATCATTTTAAAGCAATTCATGCACGTCCACGCTTTTTTATCGTCTTACTAATTCAAATGATAGTACAATTTTCCAATTAGCTTTATTTTAATAAAGGCTTTCAATTTATAAAGCAACATCTTGTAAAGGGGGGAATATATTGTAGGAAAGTACATTTACCTTCAAATAAATTATTAATATTATTCTTTGAAAGTGGTGAGACAAGTGAATTCTTCCTAAGGAAATTGTACAATGGAATGCTGGGCAGACACCACCAAGTCCTCTTTGTAATAAAACTCGTGTGTTTTATTGTTGAATATAAATAATGAGTTAACAGTTTATAAATGTACAATATCTTATATGTGTAACTGATAACTTATTTGAGCGGGGATATTGACAGCGATTAAGTTTTTTCAAAGTAATTGTAAAACAAGATAAATTGGTTTATGTTGAAACATAAAATCCAATGAAAATCAATTGTGGAACCCAATTAAATGCATATGTTTTTAAAGAAAACTCAGAAGTACCTGCCAAGTGTTCGTAAACACTACCATTTGGCAAGAATTCAAGTGCATGACCACAGTTTCATCCAGTACTAATGTATATATACGAGTATATAATCTTATATTATGATTTACTCTATTATTATGATTTTGTTTTTTTGTCGATGCGAATGTTTCTATTTAATTCAACACGTCAATTTCCGTATATCTCTCAGTGCCTGTATAATATTTATATTATAATTAAATAAATAAACAGAACATATTATAAAACGAAATGAACAGAACATATTATAATCTAGACTATAATGCAACATAAAATATGGTTATCTTTACGCACACACATATACAATTTTATTAAAGATTTCTTTTAAATTAAGTTTTAATTTTCTTTTAATTATCTAGGCTAAGCGTAAAATATATTTTACTCGTAAAATTGGGAAGACACAGACAAGTCACGGGTTTACCTAGTTTCGAGGGTATTTTAAATGTCTTTCTTTTTATGCCCAAATAATATATAAAAATAATATAATTTACTAAAACATAAGAATTTTTAATAGGTTATCTAAATCTATCAAGGTTATCACTAGATCAGCTAGGTATAATTGTATAGGCATTTTTCAGACACATTTATCAAAAGACATAAAAAACACCCTCGATTGTTAAACAAAAATTTATTAGTGTAACATTTTTTAAATTCTCTAGCATTTACAGGCTGGCCATTGTCACGGTTCTGCGTGAATACGGAGAAAATTCGATGTAAGCGCCCGAGTCATTAATCATACCCGGATGCGGTTGCCTGCTCATTATTTCGGTTATCACCTAAGGGCATAATGGATAATCGCCTGCCTTCGCCTCTAATGATATAACGTTATCTTGTAAAATATTGTACTTTCTTTAATAATGAAATACTAGTTGCCTACCGCACAAAATTTAACGGGATGATGATTTTTTAATATAAGGTAGGGTAAACATCATTACGCAATATCTATTTAAAAGTAACTGTTGGGCGCTTCAATTTATTCAGTTGCACTTAGAAAAAAGTAATCTAATTATTAATATATGTATATACACACACACACACCCACACACCCACACACACCCACACACACACACACACACACACACACACACACACATATATATAGATATATATATAAAGACTGTTTCAATACTTGTAAAATATTTTTAAATTATTAAAATGGGACTCCCGTTCAAAAGATTTATAAAGACTTAAAAAATGTCAATCTAAAGAAAATTGTAGCGACCCTAACTGGGCCTATGACTATTATTGAGTTAGCTCATATTCCAAGGACACCAATGATACCCACCGATGTACCTATACTGTTGTTATTTTCATCTTGCAAAAAATTACTAGAGCGATATAAAAAAAATTCTTTCATTACCTCCTTGAAACCAAGAATTTTTCAATAGCTGTAGAGGATTTTTTAATTGACTAATATTGGACATTCTACGTAAATGATGTTATAAATTTAAAAATGTGTTAGTTAGATATATGTTGTTTGTAAAGTAAATTCTGCATGTTGAAAAGATTATGAATGGAAGGATGTATCTAATAATTTGAAAGGAAGTAATTAAAAACTAATTGTAATTAAACTTTTATGTTTACGAAAATAAATCTATAGTGTGACTTAGTAGACTTTCCACTGCCACGACCGGTATTTACGTGGATGAAACCGCGTGCCATTGCTTCTATACTATATACATCTTTGGTCAGAAGCAAGCTAGAGTATGGTTCAGTAATTTGGAACCCTATTTTAAGCTAAGCTCTTCATCGAATAGACGCAAAAGAAATGGTATGGTTTTCTTATACAAACTTCTAAACGGACTCATTGACAACGCGGACTTATTGAGAAGAATATCCTTCAGAGTTCCCCTGAGGTCCTCGCCAAATATTGTTCCACTGCTTGCTTATAGGTCCTATAGAACCAATCTTGGCCACTGTTCGATTATACCGAGATTGACAAGGTCATATAATGAATTAGTACAGAATAATATAAAAATCGATATTTTCTATCAGAATGCGGCCCACTTCTGGAAGGAAGTGTCATCTGCACTACCTTCCTTTAAATAAAATTTCAATTTGTTTTGGTTAGTTTTTTATTATTATTTTTTTTTTGCTTTGTAGTTTTGTATTGTCGCTGTTATTTTAGTATTAATATTCAAGTTATCCAAATTTATAGTGTGTAGTACTTGAGTTTTTAGGTGTATGAAGTAACTAGCTATAAGTATAATTATGTGTAATTTAATAACCCTTAGCATAGTTTTAGTTGTAGTTCTAACATGTAATTACGTTGCTAGTTCATAAGTTATAAATAAATAAATAAATATATAACGCTATTTTTATAACTATTTCGAAACAAAAGTAAATAGTGTAGAATTAAATACATGAAGAATTCTATACAGATACCAAACATATAATAAAACAATATAAAGTGCAAAAATTGCTCAACGCAGCTAAAGAAGGCTTCTCTTCAAAAAAACCTCTGCACGACTGCCTAAATCTATATACAATTTAAAAAAACAAATGTTACTATACTCGTATAATGTCTACTTATGTTTTGTTGCTTTTTATTTATATTGTTCAGCTATAAACGTATTTTCCTTTTATAAAATTAGGGGTTGGTGAGCATCTACACACTTTAGGTGCCAGCTTAACTAACGAGGTGGCAACCACATCCCGGTATGATTAATATCTTTTGCCCTTTCATCGATTTCCCCCTAAATTTATATAGAACACTTATACTCGTTAGTATCGGTTTGTTAGAAAAAGGCATGCATTATTTATTATAGGTGAATCTATGAATAAAAGCGTTATGTTCAAATTTAATTTTCGCGACCTTGCTGGCGCAATGATGTGGATACTCGCGTCGATAACTTTAGGAAATTCTATTTTTTGATTTGTTTCAGCCTGGACTGCTGGCTGTGGCTAATTCGGCTCTACCATCATAGACGTGTGCTGCCACGCAAAAAGTTAGCGTTCCGGTACGGATCTGCATAGAAACCATAAGGGGTAAAAATTATCTCTTACTTTGTTAGCGCGCTTCCATCTTAGGATGCGTCATCATTTATCATCAAGCGAGATTACAGCCAAGCGCTAACCCATCTGCAACAAAAGTCTGTAATCTCTCATAAGAAGTGACGATTTGGTGCGAAAGGCACTACCCTTACTATCATATGATTTTATGACCTTGACCAAATATTTTTGCTGGTATAGTACGGTATCCTGGACAGCGGCTTCTCTTCTGACGGGTGATCCACCGTGGGAGCTTCGTACGGAAGTTCTCGCAGCCATCTATCTATCCGTCCTCACCTAGAACAATGGCTTTCCAGGAAGCACGGGTCGCTCACCTACAAATTGGTGCAGGTTCTGACCGGACACGGATGTTTTCGAAAGTGCTTGCACAGAATTGGTCCCGAGGAGTCACCGGCCTGCCATGAGTGTGGTGCTACCGACTCAGCACAGCGTACTGATCGGTGCGGACCTCTCACTAGACAGCGTTGTAGGCGCGATGCTCTCTAGTAATAGATTTTGGGCGGAAGGGGCCCTCTTGTGTGAAACAATCATCTCACTGAAGGAGGCCCACGAACGAGAGAGGGAGATTGCAATGGATGTTCCCTCACACCGCTGGAAGAGGCAGGGTACAATGCAGCGCCTGTGAGCGTAAGTCTTTCTAGAATTGTTATTAGTCTTCGAGAATTTTCAGTCGGAGTCATCCGGGACACTAGGGATGACTGCGAAAGTTGAACCCCTGGTGCTTCATTCACGGATGAAGAGGGTTCCGCTGGGTTTTAGTGGGTATCGCGGGGCTTTCTTGTTCGCTGAGTCCCACACTCCTTACATACGGTCGGGGCCACTGCATAAAAGCATATCCCAGCGAAAAAAAAAAACTTTGCTGGTAGGGTTAGCCACAGTCGAAGCTATTAACCAATCCGGACTCAGCTAAATTAATAAAAATATTTCCTAAATATCATATGCTGGTAAATTGAACCAAGGACTTATGCAAGCGAAGCGATAACTAACGCCATTACGTCAGCGATACCGACAAAATTGTTTTAGATGTTGCGTAGAAATTTGTAAACTAAATGGCTGGCTAACCTTTTCTTATAAAAGGGCCACAAATGTAATACTGATATTGGTGCGGGCCACGAATGTTATGAAGATCCTGGTGCTGGCTACAAATGTGATGAGGATATTGGCGCGGCTGACAAATTTTATACACACGGTTCTATGAGAGAAGAGAGGGTTTCTGAGTAAGGAAGCAAACTGTGTATGTAAAGAAAACTTACTAACCCAATAACTCTCCTATACGATACACCAAAAAGATTGATTTTAATTCGGCTTGTAATATATTCCCGTCGCGACTTTGGACAGGCACTCAAAGAATTCATCCATATTCTCGTGGAATCTTGATGCGGATGACATCCCGGTAACAGCTAGTTACTGACATAGAAGAAATTTCACCAAGGAAAGTTACGTTAACCGGATGACCCCAAAGCTGCTCGGTATTATTTAAACGTATTTAACTTTCTTTAATGGTTTCGTTGTTTTAAATTTCCTATGTATGTTTTATAACAAATTAAATGTTTATCACACGAGCTTCTAGAATATTTGTACTGGCATGAATAAATTAACGGAAATCCTTTTATTTTCATTGTCTAATCAATGAAATCCCCTTATTTCAGATCCAAAATATATTATTATCATAACAAAATTTTTGAGCTCAACTAATCCCCTTATTTCGGGCGCGTACGGCCCAATTGTTATCCTTTCATAACAAATACCATATCAAAAATAATTAAATTTAGAGATATCATACAAAAATTTGAAAACTACATATATTTCTGTAATATTAAATGGAGCAAGATATAAGATATATACGAAAAGGGGGAATAAAATAGGAGCTGACAACTTATGTTTTTATTAATGAAATACCTATCTTATTTTAGTTGTGGTTTGATAATTTTCTGCCTGGATTAAAAAAAAAATATCATTACTATTCAAGATACAGAAAGAAAACCATAACGCAAGAGAAATGTTTTACTGAAAGAGTTTTTAAAAACATAAAAGAGGCTTTATCACAAAGAATACCTGTGAACGGAAACTTTACATTCTTAAGGATTACAATTCTTTAGCTCCATTAAAACTGTATAATTTACCGTTTCGTTTCTTTCAAAGACATTCTTTTCATACCGTTTGTGTGTGTTGGAATACGTAGCACAATGCATTAAAGAATTTCAGCCTTGGATTTTTTTACATATTTTAGTAAATATGTAAAATAACATAACTATTTCACAGTCTACTTTAAACAAGCGATCCACCCACAAATCATTGCGGTAAACCGCTGACGTTACTAATGGTCATGTTTGTGAAGTCTATATTTGGCAAGTTGCTGCTAAGAGAGCTTAAATTGAAACGCTAAAATAGCTTGAAATCAAGTTTTCTTTAGCAATTTTGAAGTTAAAGTTTTGACAATATAATAGGTTTGTACTTTACAAAACAATTTTGAAAACAAAACACCTATTTATAAGATCTTACGTCATTCGTAATCATTCACCATCTTCAAGTGTAAGTTCTATTCTTGACTAGCAGACCCGACAGATTTCGTTCTGTCAAAAAGATTTGAAATTACAGCAGTACTAATGATCTATAGCTCTTACATTTTGTGACCTTTCAATTTGGTCGGGCTGTGACTATTTAATTGATTTTGAACTTTGTGCAGCGGCAATAAAGTTCAAGTTAACTCTTTGACGTTAGTAAAACACTTACATTGCTTAGGCAATACTTGTAATTTATTATGGACTTTATCGAATAGCAATAAAGGAACTTTTCTCGCCTTAACAACCATCCTTGGACTTCAACGAACATTTAAAAAAAAGAATTAGCAAAATTGGCGTTTTGGAGATATGCGCTTAACAACACATTTTGCGATTCAATTTTATATTATAGATTAAACTTGTGTAAAGGGAAACTATACTCTAATAACAGAAGCTTGTTTGAACTAGCGTATATGCAATCTATAAATACGTCACGAAGACACAGAGTAAACTAGAAAGTCTTAATACAAACATTACATTTCAATGTGTACTGTCGCATGTTGAAATCCTGGCTAGGCCCTGTAAGGATTGTATAAAAAGGATTGCAGAAAACCTGCATATCACGGAAGTGTTTCTGGGGTATATGTAACCTACCAACACGCATTGGAACAGCGTGGTGGATAGCCTCTCTCTATGGTAAAGAATACCTAGTCTTAACTCTAGGCCTCTTAAGGCCTATACCCAGCTGTGGGCTGCTATTTATCTTATCTTAACTTACAGCGTGACTTATCATTCCTATTGAATTAGTCTAAAACATGGGGCGTTCATCGGGCCTGCGGCGATAACCAAACTGCTACGTTTGTGAGGACTATAAGGTCGAGAGTTGTCAGGAGGAGGGGGGGACTCTGGCAGCTCCCAATTGAGCGATGAATAAATAGATTTTTGTGCAAGGGTGGCACTGGTACGTTCTGCCCCATTTTCCGGAACCACCCCAGCAGGCACATGACGCTACCGAGGGGGTTTTAGTAGGTAAAAATCCCACATAACCCGATTTCCTTTCCCCAGATCTCGGGTAAGTTTTGCAGATTTCCCCCTGTCAAAAATAAAAGCCTAAAACATAATAGTAAAAAAGTTGTGGACTAAAATTTACTTTAAAGTGAGTTAATATGTTACATACATTTTGTATTAGCCATTTTAAAGTTGGTGCCACTAAAGCGTACTGTAGTATAAAAATGTAACATGCTTTAGGGAATTCATTATAAACTGAGATTGTGAAAAGGGTTCGAGTGATATGTTAATTTTTGATTTTGTTCATTCCAACGATTTTTGTTTAAATATGAGGATATAAAGTTATTTGAGCATAGTAACACGATATTTCGTATTATTAAAGATAAAGGAAGACGTATTTGTTTTTTTTACTAGTATCGGTCAACATTTTTGCAATAGAATATCTGACATTACTAATTCTTAAACATTACAAATAAAATATTAAATTCCCTGTAATATTGACTCACCAACACTTTTATTGATATCCTTAAATAGCTGTGAATAAAACAACAATACCTAGTTAGAGAAGTAGCTCAGAGAGACTGTAGAAAAAAGAATGAATTGGCATGTTATCAACTATTTCTTCATTTCAATCTTCTGCATTTTTAAATTATATTTTCATTGCTGACAGGTTAGCGTTTGACTGTGACATAGCTGATGGTAAGTGATGATAAAATCTAAGACTTATCTATGCTTATCTGGTAAGAGTAATTTATCTTTTAAGATTTTTACACAGCATCGAACCGAAACACAAACTTCTTTGTCTGTCTGTACGTCTTTGTTGGTAGTGTGGTAACTAGCCACGGCCGAAGCCTATTTAGACTTTAGGCCCATTTAGAATCTAAAACTTAACAATAGATACTGTAGATGGGCAATTGTTGATATACCATGGTAATCAAAGTCATTCGCTCATTATACGAGGAGAGATACGAGTAGATAGATAGATAGATAATAAATACTTTATTGTATATCAAACAGGATCAAAAATTAGTGAGAATAATATAGAATATATAGGTATATAATGACTACTGATAACTTAATAATTTATTTTTCTATATAGTCTCCGGTCTGTCTACACATTGAGACCAGAGCTTTTCCAAGGCCTCAATCCCTTAGAAAAAAGTTTTGTCTTGGTCCTACGACAAGCTATCCACGGCACCCATCACCTAATTATCTTATTTCTTTTCTTTTTCTCATATTCAAAGATTATTTCAATATAGATTCAATACCGTATGAAATGCCCGTTGTTTGAATTAAGTATCGGATGGTAACTCTTCAATCGCCTAATACAATTTTCTGGACTTTCGCAACATTTTCTTGGGTAACTGTCATCGATGGACTGCCGCAGTTATGTTCGTCTTTCGCGCTCGTTCTTACTACTCGAAATTGAGAAGCAAACCTTGCGACAGTAGAGTACGGCGGAGCACTCTCCTGATGGTGCTTTTAAATCGCAATGAATCTCTTGCGTCGTTAACTTTTTTAACCAGAGGTGTTTAATAACAGCTCGCACTTCGTTTTTTTCCGTTTTCGAGAATATGTTCCGACACGAACTAAACAAATGCTTGCAATCAGAAAAACGAAAAAGAGAAATATTACAAATATGTATCAGAGCTGTGCTTGCTAGTAAATTTTTCAACCAAGGAGTGTGTTGTTCTCACTATTTTTTAATCCCTCCTTGTACTTATAATATGCTTATTTATAGTGATGGTTACATATATACAAATATCCTTTTAAAAACTTTTATATAATTCACTGTTTTTACTTGTAGAAATAACAGTTTTATCTCATGTCTCTTACGAATTGGTTATATTTTAAGATTAAAACAACTAAATATTTAACTGCCAAATATGTTATCATACGTATTAACTGAAGTTCTTGGAAACAGAATACAAACTTGTGTGTGACGAGCGATTTAATTCGAATAAATAACAACAGTTTGCTGACGAATTCTAAATAATGTCTTCCATTTTCTGTGGAGCACTTGACAATTTGACCTCAAATACTTTACACTGTAGCCTTTCCACTATCGAAACTATTTACGTCCCTTATCCATCGAAATGTCGCTTTGTTCACTGGCCTGGAAATTCATTGAAAGCACACAGAAAGTATTACACAATACTAAAGGCACAACAAATTTGCTGATAGTTATGACCGGAACAGCAAATTTTTAATTTTTGAAATCAAAGGAAAAAAATGCTTCATGTATTGCTGTAAGTTATTATATTAATATTTATGAAGTTTAGGGCGAATACTATATATGTATATATATTTTCATGTGTATCCGTTGTAGACTTTAACACAATTTTCCCTTAATCTGTAGCATAAGAAAGGTAATAATGGGAAAGTTATTTTTATGCCGCTAAAAACATACCCACTCACTCTCTCTCACCCGGAAAGTGGCTCTGGAGAAGTTGGAGTTTAATTACAACCTACCTTATTTGCGCGCGTCCACCATAGACAGTGTTATAACCTATCATCAGATGAGACTTTATTGAACAGCGAAAAAATACATACATACATACATAGCATCACGCCTCATTCCCATAGGGGTAGGCAGAGACAACATCCTTCCACTTGCCACGATCCTTGCATATCTCCTTCGCTTCTTTCAATCTCATTAAACCTTTCATACAAGTTCGTCGGTTTAGAGTACTCTTGACCTGGCCGTTATTTAAAATGTCCTGGATTTGGTCCAGGAACGTTCGCCTCGGTCTTCCCCTTCCAACTTTCGCATTCACTCTTGACTCATAAATCCTTTTTGTCAGTCTCCTTTCATTCATTCTCTCTACATGCCCAAACCATCTAAGCATACCTTTCTCAATTTTAGTCACTACGTCTTCTTTTATACCACAACGTTCTCTTATCACACTATTTCTTACTCTGTCACTCAGTTTTAATCCACTCATGCTTCTCAACGCTCTCATCTCTACCGCATTTATTTTACTTTTGTGATTCTTCTGCCATACCCAACTTTCACTACCATACATAAGTGTTGGCACCAACACTCCAGCATGCACTGCCAGTCTAGCCCTTTGAGACACCATCTGGCTATTCATAAAAGCATGCAGAGCACCATTTACCATATTCCCTGCATTCACTCTCCTTTCGATATCACTTTCACATGTTCCATCTTTTGTAAATTTAGATCCCAAGTATACAAATTCTTTCACCTCTTCCACTTGTTCCCCATCTATCAAAATATTGCCATTCATCATAGATTCATCTCGTTCAAAAAGCATAACTTTCGTTTTGTTTACATTCACTTTCATTCCTTTCCCTTTCAAAGCTTCATTCATAATATTTAGCATCTCCTGAAGCTCGTTAGCGGATGACGCAAGTATTACTTGATCATCAGCGTAGAGTAAACATTTGATGAGTAATTCATTCATTCTTAACCCATACATACATTCTTTTAAATCTGTCAAACATTTATCCATGAAAAGGTTGAACAGCCATGGTGACGCAACACATCCCTGTCGAACACCTCTTTCGACAGGAAACCACTCCGTGTACGCTCCGTTTATTCTGACACAGGCACTAGAACCCTCATAGAGAGACTTCAATGCTTGGATCAGACAACCGCTCACCCCATACGTAGATAACGTTGACCACAGCTCATTCCTCACCACTCGATCATAGGCCTTTTCTAAATCTACGAACGCGCAATAAACTTTTTGGTGTTTAGCCAAACATTTTTCAGTTATGCACCGTAAAGAAAAGACCTGATCCGTACATCCCATTCCTCTTCTAAATCCCGCTTGCACGTCCCATATTTTCCCATCAGTTTCATTAATCACCCTTTCAATTAATATCTTTGCATACAATTTGCCGACGACACTAAGAAGGCTGATACCGCGGTAATTTTTGCACTCCTGCTGTGACCCTTTTCCTTTATATAGAGGGACAATTACGGCCTTGCTCCAATCTCTTGGGACTTGACCTTTCTCCCAGCATATATTGAAAAGGCAGTACAGCTGAGCTACCACAATCCCGCGGCCAGCCTTCAGCGAAAAAAAACTTAAATAATTCTGGTGTACAATGAGAGGTCTTATCGCAGAAAGCAGAGAGAAGGAGAACATACATATAAATAAATACATGTAAGGAATAGATACATATAAATATATATAGTACATTTATATATATATATATATGTATATATATATGCATAAAGCATAGGGACGTAGAGTTCTCCGCCGACATCATTATTAACGGCATCCATAATTCTATTTCCAAACTGTGGGCGTTAGTGGATAATAATGGTGCAATCAAACACTTTATTAATTAACTCAGATTATAATGTTCAATCACTTAATGTTCCCGATATCAATTTACACAAACTCATTAATAATAATATCTAGAAACGCGACAGTTTCAATAGTCGACCATCACCCAAGAACGACTGAGAGACGCGCGCCGGATTGTCACTATTGACTCTGCCCCACGCCGATAGACAGATGGCGCCAGCGTTCAACAGACTATTGCACTCCGACATATATATAAACTTCTATGGGATGCTGTAATGCGTCCCGTTCATCTGACCATTCGACTACATCAATCATATCAGATGTAAATATTCCTTTATACACTTCCAAATTATTACTTTAAACTGAAACCAGTGCTAGAAAACTAATAAAAACTCCCGTGATATGTTAAAGTAAACCACATTTTGTTTGTATCGCAATCTCGCATCGATTTGATCAATTTTACGTTATATTTCAATATTTGAAAGTAGCAAGTAGGCTTAACGCAATTTTAAATAGCGTTTTAGCTTTAGAATTCATAGAAAGGCTGAATGGGTAAAGGTGACTTTATCGGTACTTTATCGGTTTGACAATACTCCTTTTTGTTAATGACATTTATGTGCTTTTATAATTTTGTTTGGTTTGCAAATATCTCTCGTTATAATATAAACAGAATACATCTCTAATGGGTCATAAAGCAATAATGGCTAGCATTATCAGGCTTTTAATAAGAATTAGATTTATACCAAGATTAGTTTGCAAAGTAAAAGTTATTTATAAATAAATAACAAATTTAAATATGCTTCCTTATGGATTTAAGTAAATTATACACTTGGGATCTCCTGTTTCTGTTTCGGAATATGAAAAGAAAATTGCTTCAATTTCCCAGATTTATTTTGCAAATTACTAGGTTTTAATGTAGTTATAGCAAATTGGTAGCTTAGAAGAATTAAATCGTAAATAATTAGTATACATAAATGACGTCCATTTCTACATAAAACTGTAGTAACATCAAATGTAACCCACAAAAAGGTATAAAAAATATATTTTAACTCGAGGGGCTGATTAGAAGGAAAGCTATTAATAATTGAAGGAAAGCTAGTAAAACTTAACTGCCTCATTGGTCTAGTGGTTACCACGTTCGACTACAGACATGACGTCCTGGGTTCGAGGCCCGTGTCGGGCCAATTGAAATATCAATATTGAGTTTTCTATTAAGATTTTCTCAATATTTGACCGAAGTTGGGAAGTTGGCGGTGTGATCCACCCCCGTGCCTCGGATAGCACGTTAAGCCGTCGGTCCTGCGCCTGATCTCTCTCCGGTCGTGTCTGATTGCCGTCACGTCGGACTGTGAGAGTGAAAGAATAGAGAGTACACATGTGTACCATGCCTGCCAATCCGCAGTGGAGCAGCGTGGTGGGTCTATGCGCAAAAAAACCCTCTCTCGTATGAGTGAGGAGGCCTGTACCCAGCAGTGGGACGTTAATGGGCTGCTACTTACTTACTTTACTAAGTAAAATTTAAAACCATGTGGATTAAATATACAAAATCAATATTATTATATAATTTAACGCATTGAATATATTATACAACACTACCAATTCATGTAAAAGCACCATTTTATTCATAATAAATCTACGAAAACAGCCTTAATAAATGTCTATAGAACAATGATTTTATAACATTGAAAACTACTCTTACTAAAGTTTATTTAACGTTAATGAGTTTAAATTTATGTAAAGCAAATAATAGGTGCCAATCCATTCGTATTAAAATGGAATTGTAATTGCTTTCAACATTATTATTCACATTTCGTGCTATGTATATAAATACTTGAAATACAGATAATACTTTTAGAAAACTAGTGCTCTTAAGGTAAAATAATCATTCCCTGACAATAACTGATATATTCTAATAAGGGACAGTCAATATATCCCCTTTATTAAAGGGTTGCAACTTTTAATTAATACAGAGATATTCCCAGGATATTATTGGATGTTTACCTTAATTATAAAGAAAAATCATTAACATTTAGGT
Source organism: Elymnias hypermnestra (assembly GCA_015832385.1). Lineage (NCBI taxonomy): Eukaryota > Metazoa > Arthropoda > Insecta > Lepidoptera > Nymphalidae > Elymnias > Elymnias hypermnestra. The sequence continues at coordinate 310,540 of JACTOM010000007.1, read as the reverse complement.
GCATAAGATTGTTTAAAAAACTTAGATGAATCCGCGTTGCCATTATTAAACTCCAGGCACTAAAAATCTTTGGCTAATTCAAGACACAATCTGCAAGCCTTAACACCAGGCTTTTATTCAAAGTATTATCACATCACTTATGATTATCCATCAAAAATTATAAACATCCAATTGAATATTTCATAAATAAAACAGGTCATCTCTTATTTTTGCTTTAACAGGGGATTATGAAATCTTGATAGATCGTCAGTTATACAAAAATATATAAAAGTTTGTATACTTTGTTAAATATGATAATTTAAGAGAAAGAATTTTGTTGTTGCTATTAGGTTAGGTCTTAAATGTAATTCCAACTGATGGTAAATGACGAAAGTTTAAGATGGAAGCGCGCTAACCGGGTAAGAGGTAATTTACCTTTATGGTTTCTACACAGCAACGCACCGTAACGTCAATTAGTTGCTGGGTGGCACATCCCTCTCTACAGGGTAGTAATTAGCCACGGCCGAAGCCTCCCACCATTCCACCAGGAAAAAAACTAAGTTTAAAGTGCATGCGTACAAAGTACACATGCCAGAAATGAAATTTCTTTGGCAAACCAATTTTTAAGTCTTGTTTATATTTATTCAAATTTAAAACTCTGGATTCCGAGACTTAGAGGAAGGTAAAAAGGAAGATATGTTAGGAATTATCGAAAATTAATATAAATCATCTATTAAAATCTCAAATAACGAATAATAAATAAAAATGGCACGTGTTTCTTGTCAATATTAGAAATTATTAATTAAATTTTGTTTTTGAAATTTTAAAATTTAGTAAAGAGATTTTATGAAATATTTTTATTTTATGTTCTATCACAAATAGTATATTAAATTATTAAATGACAAGCGTTAAATTAAAATACCACATTTTATTTGTAAATATTAAAACTACCTAACCTTTAAAAGAATTAGCATAAAAAACACTGCAAATGTTCGTGACGCTAATCACGCATTTCATCCGTAAAAATTTCATCGTCAAGCGCCTAAAGAAGTTTCACTTCAATAAACTTTTTAGATATTTAGGTTTAGGTTTCCTATATTATTGGTATAATAGAAAATCCTTGTTTTTATCTATTGCTAAGTATAATGTAATATTTAAAAGAAGTAATTTAGATACATCTCGCGATAACTCAGACGTAATGTAAAATCATTGATGATGTCAACAGATGCTGCTGGGGTCCTCATGCCGGGCATTCTGCCAGAGTGTGCTGCACTGAATCAAAAGGTGCATCACATTCATGGCAGGCAGGCCTTTCCTCCCTGCGAACAATCTGATGCATGAATATGAAAATATATAGGTTTAAGCATTATATTTAACGATAGATTCGGAATTAATGGATAAATAAAATCATAAAATACGTTTTACAACAAAGGCTTTTTTCTTTTGTAATTGATATAATAAATTTCAAGTGGAGAGACAAAATGGACGCGGTCTTTTCAAATACTTCACGTCATGCTCAACAAGCACTACAGACGCGGGTTTGACAACCGACAGGTAAAACGAAAGTACTAGCATTTATATATTTAAATGTTAAAATATACCTTGGTAAATGTTTCAAGACTTTATGGGGCACAAAAATATAGGGCCAGGTATAAGTTTTGAGTCACTCATCTCTTCAATAATGCCGATATTTTATAAAATTGAATACAATATGATGTTTCTATATATTAATAACTGCCCCATTAGTCTAGTCGTTAACATGTTCGAATACAAACATGAGGGGTTTTAGTCCCGGGCCGGGACAATTCAAAAATCGATATTGAGTTTTCCTTTAAGATTTTCTCAATATTTGCCTAGAGTTGGGAAGGAGAACACGTTATGCCATCGGTTCTGCGCTTGATCCCTCTCCGGTCGTGTCGGATACTCGTTACATCGGACAATGAGAGCGAAGGAATAAAGAGTGATGGCCTCGATCCCCGGTAGGACGAATTTGGACAATTGTATTTTCTAATTTGTCTGGGTCTGGACTGGTTGGAGGCTTCGGCCGTGGCTTGTTACAATCCTACCAGTAAATTCGTACGGCCAAACAAAGAGATTTGTGTTCCGGTAAGATGTTGCGTATAAACTATAAGAGGTGTATCACCTCTTACCAGATTAGCGTGCTTCGATCTTAGACTGTATCATCACTTAATATCAGGTGAGATCAGATTCAAGCGCTTAACTTGCAGCAATAAAAAAAAGAGTGCATTTGTATACTATACCTGTCAATCCGTAGTGGAGGAGCGTCCTGGGTTCGAGTCCCGGGTCGGGCCAATTCAAAAATCAATATTGAGTTTACTATTAGGATTTTCTCAATATTTACCCGAAGTTGGGATGTTGGCGGTGTTATCTACCCCCGTGCCTCGGAGAGCACGTTAAGCCGTCGGTCCTGCGCCTGGTCTCTCCCCGGTCGTGTCGGATTCCCGTCAAATCGGACTATGAGAGTGAAGGAATAGAGAGTGCATTTGTGTATTATGCTTGCCAATCCGCAGTGGAGCAGCGTGGTAGGTCTATGCTCTAAAAACCCTCGCTGAGGGACGTTAATGGGCTGCTACTTACTTACTTTTACTTTTTAATTAATTATATTATCAAAATATGTATATCAAATGCAATGGGCGGCATTTTTTAGCATGGTTTCGGTAATAAACAATCAAAATAGCTTTTATTTTTATTTAATATAAATTGCAAATTAACAATGTAGTGTTGGCGAAATCTATGATTATAGAAGTATAGTCTTTGACAATAGAACTTTAATAATGCTCAAGCTTATGATTAAAATTAATTAATGTCGCATTTCGATACCTGGGTAGCTACTATTTAATATGTTTTGATGACTGCAGTGTCTATACTATGTTTTTACAAAATATAATATTAATTCATTTACGTTTTATCAAAAATGCTTGTCAACCAAAAGACAATAAAATATTTCATGTATAGAATATCATTTCAAAATTTTCGCACATTTCATTACCAATTATTTTCTTTTTTATGAAATTAAAGATCAAATTTGTTAAAACATTTATCGTATAATGCAAAATGTCGTTTAAAAAGGTTTTTAAAAGCTCACTAGATTACTTTGGAGTTCATTATCGCCCCTCCGGCAATTGCATGTTTCCATTTTAAAACATTATGGCGGAATGTTTCAATTGCGATATGTAAATCATTATAGCTCGCGATAACTCACTAGAAAGAGTTTTAAACTTTCTGAAAGTGATATTTTCTTTGCTCTACTCACACCTTTTTACTACACAAGTCGGGAAATAATAGCATTTGAGACAACCTTAAAGCAAGACTTTCCTTTTATTATTTAAATGAGGGAATATTTATTTGCTTACCGTTGAAGTGAAACTTCTTTAGACGCATGAAGGTAACATTTTACGGGTTAAATGCGTGATTAGCGTCACGAAAATGAGCAGCGTTTTTCATCCCAATTCGTTTGAAGGTAAGGTAGTTTTAATATTTTCAAGTAACGTGTTGCATTTTAATTTGCCAGTCGTCATATAATAATGTAATATACTATTTTTCATAAAATTTATATTTTAATAAGTTCAATTTTCTGAATTCAAAAACACAATTTTTATTAACAATTTAAATCGATAAAAACAGTTGGCATTTTTATTTACAATTCGTCATTTGAGATTTCAATAAATTATTTGTATTCATTTTCGACACTTAATATTTTATTGATATTTAAATTCATTAAATTTCTAACATATCTTCCTTTTTTCTTACATCTAAGTCTCGTAAATCTAAAGTTTTAGATTTGTATAAATGTAAACAAGAAATTGTTTTGCCATAGGAGTTTCACTTCTGAAACTTAAACTATATTGACTGATACATACCACGATGACAATTATATCATGAACACAATACTGGATCGAAATACCGACAAAGTACATTATTACTATCATGGTTATAGTCCAGCAGCCCACGTACTATATTTTTTAGGGATAGAGGCGCAATTTTTTCTACGAAAAAATTCTCGATAGAGGTAGCTAATTTAGTGCGCAGCTGCAAAATATGTCGATTTGGTGGGGTGTCAATGTGTCTGACTTACAATAAGTTTTCTATTGAAATGTCAAGAGGGTTAATATAGTTTAAATATATCTATCTCTCCATGCAATAAGACATTATGATAAACTATAATACACTTGCAGACCCGACAGACTTCGTTCTGTCAAAATAATGTGAAAAGTGGCAGATTTCAGTTTTTCGAATGATTTTCGAAATGAAATTACAGCAGTACTAATCATTTTACAATTTGTGACTATTCAATTTGGTCNAAAAAAAATGATTTTTTGAAGTGCTTCGAAGATTGGAAAAACCGTTGGCACAAGTGTATAATATCTCATGGGAATTACTTTGAAGGGGACAAAATAGATATTCATGAATAAATAAATAATTTTTGAAAAAACACAAAATTCGCGATACTTTTTGAACACACAGCGTATATCATGAACACAATACTGGATCGAAATAACGACAAAATACATAATTACATCATGGTATTAGTCCAGGAGCCCACGTACTGTATTTTTTAGTGATAGAGGCCCATTTTTTTCTACGAAAAAATTCTCGATAGAGGTAGCTAATTTAGTGCGCAGCTGCAAAACATGTCGATTTGTCGGGGTGTCAATTTGTCTGACTAACAATAAGTTTTGTATTAAAATGTCAAGAGGGTTAATATTGTTTTCCCCAATAAGACATTATGATAAACTATAATACACTATTCCCCCAATTTCCCCAATAAGACATTATGATAAACTATAATACACTAGCACATCCGACAGACTTCGTTCTGTCAAAATAATTTGAAAAGTGGCAGATTTCAGTTTTTTGAATGATTTTCGAAATGAAATTACAGCAGTACTAATCATTTTACAATTTGTCACAAATTCAATTTGGTCAGGTTGTGACTATTCATTTGATTTTGAACTTTGTGCAGCGGCAAGAAAGTGCAAGTGAACTCTTTGACGTTAGGAAAACACCTACATTGCTTAGACAACAGTGAGTACTTGTAATTTATTATGACCTTTATTTAATAGCATTAAAGGTCAAATTGACTCTACGTCTTAGTTAGAAAACGTTTGTATGGGAAACAGAAAAGGGCTGAATTTTAGGGGGTTCCCTGCAGTTATTCGAACTTTTCTCGCCGTAAAAACCATCCTTGGACTTCAACAAACATTTAAAAAAAAGAATTAGCAAAATTGACCTAGGCGTTGTTGAGTTATGCGCTTACCAACATATTTTGCGATTCATTTTTAAATTATAGATTATATAAAGATACGAAGAGGTAAACGTGATAAACGTGAGAATAAAAAGCTATTTTTCTATCTACGCTTTTCTTGTGCTACTTAATACCTTTACAAATTGTATAATGGATTTCATTAAAGAATACTCCAAATGAGAAAAATGGCATTTTTTGTGATTTATTTTACAACTTTATCTATATAAGGCGCATATTTACAATATTTAGTGATTTCTTTCAGACAAGATGTTACATTTATTGCCGTTTTCGCCATTGCCGGCACTTTAATTTACGCCCACCCATTTGGAGGAATTGTCTAATTAACCTGCCTGTTTCAAGATTTATTACCGAACCCTTCGCTGTCTCGGTGTAATTTTGCTGAACCTTTTTATTGACTGTGGTGTTGAGCATAAATTAAATTACGCCCTCGCAAATTTTCTCTTAGGATCTTGGAGTGTCATTACACTATGGTTTGTTAAGCAGCAAGTGTTAGCATTTCAAAATTTACTCTATATAGTCTCTTCTTTATTTTAATTACTCAAATTACGGATATTATACGTCCTAAGTTCCAAATTAAAGTTAATTAAAAGTGTCTTTCGCTGTATAACATAAGCAATTTACCAGTTAAAGTCTGGCCATTCGGCTGTTTTAGATATTAACCGAAACATACATATGATACAGTCAGAAAGGCAAAGATTTTTTATACTAGTACAGTAAAGATTTTCATATGCATTTAGTAAAAATGTTTTTAATTTGACATAATAAACATACACCTTAATTTAATGTTTTGTTGTATAGATCTACATTTCTTGCCCTTATCTCACTAGGTGGGGTCGGCACAACATGTTTTCTTTCGCCACTTCACTATATCCGCTGCCATTTCTTCATTCACACTCCTTACACACATATCCTCTTTCACCCAGTTCATCCACACTTTTTTTCGGTCACCGGTGCTACTTTCACACTTCCTCTAATATACTCATTCCTAATCTTATCTAATTTTAACACTCCACACATCCATCTCAACATTCGCTTCTCCGCTGCATGAAATTTCCTTTCGTTCTCCCCTTTAGTGACCCAGCACTCTGATCCATACAGGATGACAGGTCTTAAGATCGTCTTATAAATTTTCCCCTTTGGTTTGAGGGGCATTCTGGCATCGCAAATTGTTCCCAAGACCTGCCTCCACTTCCTCCAACCTGCATTTATCCTACTAGTAACATCTCGATCAATGTTGCAGTCGTTTGGAAGATAGAGCCGACGTAGCGGAAATCGGATCAGACTCGGAGGGATACACCATCAAAGACAATCGAAGAAAAACTGAATGTATCCCCGAAATCACAGAACAGATGTTCATAGATCTACATTTACACTCAAATATTAACCTGAAAAAAGTGTTCTTAAAGTCAAAATAGCACCGTATTCTTCTTCTTTTGTTAAATTGCTTTGTTAAATTGCCTTCTTTTGTTAAGTTGTACCAATTGGGTAAAGGTTATCATGCCAGTGTCATGTATGTTAGACACAAGGGAAGTTGTTCGGTTTATAATTAGATCCAAAGTATAATTTTGACCATCTGTAAACAGTGGAAATATAGATAGATAGAAACGCTTTATTGCACATAAACACATACAGTAAATACAAAACTAAGAATAAAAAGCTATAGCTAGGAGCGTGCAGAGATGGTCTTATCTATATCTTCCAGACAAGTTCTGTAAAAGTGGATGTTTATAAAATAAATTTATATGGTAGAACAGTGCCAGAAATACGTATATGCTTAAGTTTAACTTAAAACATACACAAATACTAATAATGGAATAAAATAATAAAGATTACGTAGACATGACCTGAGATTAAAAAAAACATACATGTATTGGTAAACCACCACCTAATAAAAATAACAACATACATAGTAAGTAAGTAGCAGCCCATTAACGTCCCACTGCTGGGCACAGGCCTCCTCACGCCGTGGTGCGAGGGTTTTTAGAGCATAGACCCACCACGCTGCTCCACTGCGGACTGGCAGGCATAGTACGCAAGTGCACTCTATTCCTTCAGTTTCATAGTCCGATCTGACGAGAAGCCGACAAGACCAGAGAGAGATCAGGCGCAGGACCGACGGCTTAACGTACTCTCCGGGGTACGCGGGTGGGTCACACCGCCAACTTTCCACCTTCGGGCAAATATTGAGAAAATCTTTATAGAAAACTCAATGTTGATTTTTGAATTGGCCCGACCTGGAACTCGAAACCCAGGACCTCATTTCTGTAGTCGAACATGCTAACCATTAGACAAATGAGGCAGTCACATACATAGTAATAATAAACAAATATTTTATAACTGATTCCTATCACGATATTTAAAATTACTGTTATATAGAAGACTTACTATATTCTACATTTAAAGCACGAAAGGTAGCTAATAGTTATAACTTTTTATAGTAATAAAAGATGGTCGTATACAGCCTTATCAATATTTTTCCTTTTTTAATATGTGCAGTAATAAGGATGTGTTAGCAAAATGGAGCCAACATCTTTTTGCGATGTCCAAGAAAATAGGCCAGCCCATAATGGAGGTTAATGGGGACATTAAGGTTTTTAACAATGCTATTACCTGATATATTCTTACCGATGAGGCAATTAGTGAGTGTTTTGTAACGCTTGCCGCTCTAACATTTCACCGACCTTCCATTTAATGTTGAAACTCTTTCACTTTTCATGAAGTAATGTGTAAAACGAGCGATATAAAAGAAATAAAGTCAATTCCTACATAACCTAGCACGAACTTTTTTTATATTTAAACCTTTAGCGCAAGCCTTTCACAAATCCGTGTTTTCGAAAATACCTATATATATTTAAAAAAACAACAGTTTGACATCAAATATCACCCTCTACCATTTACTCTACCATAAAAATGTGTTTGACTTTATTATAAGACAGGTAGAGTATGAGCTAATGGAATGAATGAAAAAATTCGTAGGTTTTCATGGTCATAGTATTCAAATTTACAATAACAAAAAGTAAAGTAAAAATAATGAGCTGATATAAATTTTATTACCAGAAGTCTCGCAAGCAGTCGGTATATTTAATCGTTGTCATCTTTTAATTACCAAAGTTAAAGCATTTTACTGACTTCTAAGGTTTTTTATAGCCTAGGAAAGTAATTAAACTTAATTGGTCACATTTGCATATTTATTTTTGTTTTCCATATTTTTTTTGTGGAACCACAATTTTCCTATTTTTATATATTATTTCCAGGTCCAATATAAAGTGTAGTTTTGAATATATATAAACTTATCATTAAAATAAATAAAAAATAAAAGTAATTGAAACCCGTTTTCAAAGGCAAATGGATACCTTTAAGGCTGGCAATTTTTACCTGTAATTTTCGGGTATATGTTAGTGTCATATTTTTCTTTTATTGTCTTTTTTAAATGTGCTTAACAATAAATTAATACATACACACATAGCATCACGCCTCATTCCCATAGGGGTAGGCAGAGACCACGTCCTTCCACTTGCCACGATCCTTGCATATCTCCTTTGCTTCTTTCATTCTCATTAAACCTTTCATACAAGTTCGTCGGTAGAGTACTCTTGACCGCGCTCTTATTTCAAATGGGATAGGATTTGGTCCAGGAACGTTCGCCTTTGTCTTCGCCTTCCAACTTTCGCATTCACTCTAGACTCATTAATTCTTTTTGCCAGTCTCCTTCCATTCATTGTCTCTACATGCCCAAACCATCTAAGCACACCTTTCTCAATTTTAGTCCCTACATCTTCTTTTATACCACAACGTTCTTTTATCACACTATACAATAAGTTAATATTATGTTTTATATTATAACTGAAATCATGACTCCATTAAATACGTCGTGTCACGACATAATTTCAGAAATTATTACATAATTACCCGAAAACGTATAGAAAATATATCATTAAACATTGAAAAATTCAGTTTACGAGAGTCACCAATCGGTTACGAAAGTCCTTAACTGATTTTAATATTTTTTTTTTTACTAAGAATAATTTATTCTATCTTGAGACAGGACCATTTACATATAAAATTATTAATAAAAAAACGCATTACTTTTTGAAACCGAGAGATCCTGAAGTAGAAGATCTGCTGTCAATTAGATTACATAAGCATCAAATCGATTTACATCGAACTCGTGGAAATAGTGGGTAGCTATTCCTCCTTATCTCCTGAGATAAAAAAGTGATGGCTAGTAGAGATTGCTGGCAGGCGGTGGCCTTCTGTGTGACACAACTATGTCACAGAAGGAGGCGGTGGAACGGCTGAAGGGTGGATGTATCAGCTGTAGTAATTTACGGAGAGCATCGCCAACAGGTTCATCCCTTATCGCGATCTCTAGGTCAAGAGATACGGAGTCAGTTGCTTTAATGAAACTCTTACTAGATGAGCGACGAAATGCCAAGTACTCCAGGCAGGTTGCCTTGAACGAGAAATTCTTTAACAGGTTTAGGCCTATAGTCTAGTCCTCTTGAGACAGAGTTCCCATGACACCGCTAATCACCTTCGGAGAACCGTCAAATTTTAGTCCGGCACAATTCGCAACGCACCCTAGTTATTTTGGGGGTAACCTTGAGAATTTCCTGACAAAAAAAAAAACATTGCACCGTTCTGGAAATCAATTCCAGATTAAAGTATACGCAGACAAATTGCGCGACTCAGTTAGTGTATTGTAATAATCTTCACTGCTCTAAATTTATCTTTTAAGTGACAGTTTATATTTCGTCTGCTAACCATAAATTAAATTTTTGTATACTTTTTGAATAACAACTAGGTGTTTGATTAATGGTTGTGAAGGACACGCTCAGTCAACGTAAACAAGAAAGTTTTGCTTTAACTGCTTCTGCAGCATTGCTGCTAATTGCGCTGAGCGAATTCTGACAGGCGATTGTGTCCCGAAGACTAATGATAAGAGAGTCACGGTGCCGAAATAAAACGAGGGAGGCAAATCAACAGGGAAATGATTGAGCTTTGAATTTAATTTGTCTAGTCGAACCATTCAAATTTGCGTTAAATAAACATTCAAATTATGACAACAGTTTTCTCCCAAAAGTAATTCAACAACATAAACTTTCTTATTTGGGTGGTTAGGTTACACTAACACGTTACGAAATATGTTATTGAAAAAGTCCATGAGACATTCGAGGTTAGTCCTTTACAGGAGGATTATCATTGTTCAAGTCCATGGGTCACAAATGAGCATAAATAAAAAAAATAGAATTATATGTACATTTTAAACTATTATTGTTTAAGAAAACAATTTGAATGCTTATAGTTGGACGTATGTGAGTATGTTGTCAAAGCTTTAAATTAAACTTAACTATTTCAAGGACTAGGGACACGTTCTGTAAAGCTGTTTTAACGTTATTTAGCTCAATTTTATGTAATTACATAATATGTGACTACACGTATATCAGTAAAACAATTAACTGTTTAATATTCTCATAATCTCCGCTATTTATATACAGTCCATTTGTATTGTGTCTAGCAACGATTACAAGCATATTGTTTGTGGTTTATTTTATTATGTAATAGCATATAGCCGATTATAAAGAATAATAATCTATGATTTACTTATGAAGTATATAACTAATCTTGAATATTTCGTAAGCATCGTCTGATGTAGTTTAAATTTAACTGTTCATTGAATTCGTTGCGCTTTGTTTGAGTCTCAACTGTTGCCGCTACCAGCCTTGTGACTTTAGGGCTACTGTACTTTAACACAATTATTAAATTACTAGCAATACCCTGCGGTATCACCCATGTACCGATCTTATGGCAGTAGAAAGTTTAATAAGTCGGACTAAAGAATTATTTCTGGCAAGATAAAACACTTAGTTTTTAATTTCTATAGGACAGATATACAAATATGTATACTGAATATCCCAGAAGAACTATGCTGATGAATAAAAACATTCATTCTAAAATACATAAAGTCGTTTTATGTCTATATGTGTGTACTATGACATGTGAATAGAATGGCACACTGTAGATATTATGAATATGGCTATCGTTATAGATTATGTTATAACATTATTTGCATAAGAAAGACTTTTAAATTTGGTATATCTTTGGAATGGAATATCCGATTTTAATAATTTAAAAAGTATTTTACAGGTATTAAAATGGTCTTTAGTAATAAAAATCGTTTAATAAGGGTTAATCCAGAGGTATGAATAATATCGTTTGATTATTGTCAGCACTTCTATTTACTTTTAAAATGTGAAAAAGTAGTTGTAATAGCATAATTACAGTAGTTGGATATATGGTATTGCAGACTTTTTTGTAGATTTTGGTACGTTCTTTAATACCGTAGAACATTTTTTTGTTCTATCATCAATAGTTACCCCCGGTTCGAGGACAAATTTTTTGAGTAATTTTTTCACAACGTGGGTTACATTAATGCATTTTTATTAGGGATCTCTATTTTTTTAAGAAAGTAATATAGCCTATGAGACTCAGTGAAGATGCAGCTTTCTAATGGTGAAAAATTTTTAAAATCGGTCATGTAGTTTTTGTTTGAAAACTTTACGAACATACATACAAAAACACAAATGTTTTCTTTTTATACTATTAGTTTAGAATAGCTGTACTTCTAGTTGCCAACTAACTATCTCTAGTAGAAATCATAGTGTTTCAATTATACTATACTCATATATACCTGCTGGTTTCTTTAACAAAAACTTAGTTTCCGGTACCGTAGATATATGGGAGCAGCGATTTTAGTTAGCAAAACCGCCAAAATAGTATATAATTTCAAGTCAATAAAGACAACTGCCTCATTGGTCTATTGGTGAGCATGTTCGACTTCTGACATAAGATCCTGGGTTTGGTCTTGGCTCGGGCCAATAAAAAAAAATCAATCAAGTTTTCTATTTAGATTTTCTGTGCAGGTCTATTCCTGCGCTTGATCTCTCTCCGATCGTGTCGGATTCACGTTACATCGGACTATCAGAGTGAATGAATAGAGAATGCACTTGTGTACTATGCCAACCAATCCGCACTGGAGCAGCATGGTCGGTTTATTATGCTCTAAAAACCCTCTCTCCTGTGAGTGAGGAGGCCTGTGCCCAGCAGTGGGACGTTAATGGGCTGCTAGTTACTTACTAAAGACAATGAGTTTCGGAGATTTTGTACTGAGCGTATGACCATTTTACGCTTATAAATAGTCTGTGGAACTCTGGCGCTATCTGTCTATCGGCATGGGGCTGAGTCAATAGTGACAATCCGGTGCGCCTCTCCAGTTCTCGAGTGACGGTCCGCCAAAACGGTCGACTATTGAAACTATCGCGTTCCTAGCTGTTATTGTTTGTATTGGGAATATTAAGTGATGTGATAATATAATCTGAGTTAATTAATAAAGCGTTTGATTGCACCAACATTACCCACCAGAGCCCACAGTATGGAGATTGAATTATGGATGCCACTAACGATGATGTCAGCGGAGAACCCTACGTCCCTTGGCTTTATGCTCCTCTCTTATTCTCCGACATATATATTGAGAGATAAGGATAGATTAATAGTTACACAAAATCGTTAAATGCAGCAATTAAAAAGTGTATTCTATAGAAACAGAAAATGAAGCAATGATATGACTTTTACATGTATTAGAATACATATAAAAGTCATGTTTATTAAAATATTAAGACTCAAATTACTTGTATTATAAAACGCACGTATTGTATTTTAGTACTTACAAAGCTAGCATCTAGCTCGGGTTAGTAGGTCAATAGGAACATAAAGGTGTATGTAAAATGACCGATGTGTCACCACTTTTATTAAGTAATATAATAATAATTAATATTGCGACAGTAATTCTAAAATGGATTAAATATGAAATGGCGTAACTAACGTTATATAAAACTGTGGATTATATCTTATTTTGTCTGTTTAAGACATTTCTAAATTGTGCTAGAATATAGTTATGTCCAAATCATATCAAATCAAAATCTTTTTATGTACAGATCTAGTAAATTTGTTATATTGTTTCGAAAGACTAATATTTAAATATTTTCCAATTATCTCGTATCAATCTAAGAATATCCTGGGGAAATCCGAAATTAACGACTATATACAGGATGAAAGGGCAAAATATTAAATCAATTCGCGAATCGTATGAATGAATGAGGTGTTGCGTTTAGTGGTCTAAACACATAGTCTTTTTCGTGTGTGCAGCATCGACTTACAAGATATCATTACGTCGTCAGACTGCCTCATTTTTCTAATGTTCAGCTTGTTTGGCTACAGACATGACGTCCAGGATACAGGTGCCGGATCGGGGGATATTAAAAACCGGTATTCAGTTTTCTGTTAAAATTTTCTCAGTATTTGCTAGAAGTTGGGAAGTTGGCGGTGTGCTATACCGCCGAATCTTGGAGAACACGTTAAGCCGTCGGTCCTGCGTCTGATCTCTTTCCGGACGTGTCGAATTGCCGTCACGTCGGACTATGAGACTGAAAGAATAGATAATGCACTTGTGTACTATGCCTGCCATCCCGCAATGGAGTAGCATGGTGGGTTTATGCACTAAAAACCCTCTTTCTTATGAGCGATGAGGCCTGTGCCTAGCAGTGGAACGTTAATGGGCTGCCATATACCTTGCCTTGCCTTTATTATGTCGTTGACAAGTCATTCAAGGGTATCTGTATTCGTTTCTATAACAAGCCAGAAGTTACATAGATGTCTCTTAATAAATTTAAATATTTTATTAAAAGAAAGCTAATTAAGAAATCATCCTATAATTTGAAGGACTACTTAGAAGACAAAAAAGTGTGGGAGTGAATGAATTGTTTCATATTTAAATTTCTATATCTCGAACAAATTAAAAATATATATTGTTGTCGGTTCTTTTCAGATCAGGGCGCGAAGGAACCCTGGTAACTTTAGATTGTGTCGTTTTTTAATGTCATTATCAATCGTACATTTCAACAATACTAGTTGAACCCGCAACTTCGTCTGCATAGAATGTTTTTTGGGTAGCAATTTCATTAATTTAGGTAAATGGTTTACAAATAAGAAATTCGGGAGGAATATTTCTTTTGCCGAATAGAGGTCAGCTATGAACGGATTTTGCGATATAAAAAAAATCAAACTTCACATTTACAAACTATATATTTTATGGTATAAAGAACTATAAGCTATTTGCAGTAATGCACAGAAAATTGAAGTATTAATATTTATATTTCTTATTTGTAAAACAATTTGCCTGTGGTAATAAAAATGCTACCAAAAAACATTCCACCTAGACGAAATCGCGGGTTCAGTTAGTATAAAACGATATTCGACGATTCAAAAGTTTTGTAAAGGTCTACTCGATTAAAAATATTTTGACTTTGACTTTAAAACTAGGTCCTTTATTAATGCTGATGGTGGAGCTATCTATTTCAGTTAGACTTCTCTATTTATTTAGACGTTTGATAGGTCTTTGAGCTATGTTATTTGTTACAGGACAAAGGATGGAAAATGAGAAAGGTGGACAATGACAGCATGTCCCCGCCGCGTCCGATGACCCTGCAGGGCGCCGGGGGTCGCGAGCCGCCGGCGGGGCCCCTCAACCCGCCCTCGGCAACACCTTTCATGAAAATCATGACGCTTATTAGATTATATATACAATTTACATGTGTCACCCGTAACACCCTAATACCGCGGGTGCGAGCGAACTATAATTTTCCAAAGCGTCCTCTAGTAAAGTTAAAATTTATTTACCAAATTCGAACTAGTACATTGATTCTAAAATCGTTGTTAGTGAATACTGTAGTGCAATTATTCGTTGTTGCCAAGTGTATAGTGTGTATGCGTGTGCGTAAAGGCTGCGGGAGATTGTTCCTCTTGTTACTGTTGAGTGGATTATGTACATATAGTGATGGGAAACGTGACGATGACTTGCATATCGGTGGGATATTTCCCATGGAGGGAGAAGGTGGCTGGCAAGGTGGTCAGGCTTGCAAACCTGCGGCTGAGCTGGCCCTTGCTGACGTCAATGCGAGATCAGATCTTTTATCTGGGTTTAAACTTCTTTTACACAGCAACGACAGCAAGGTTAGTAAGCAAGGATTTCTTTGTTATTCGTTTTTTTAAATTTCTGTTTGTTAAAACTCTCTCTAAATATCTTTTTAGATTTTTTTTTATTGCTGGCAGTTTAGCACTTAACTGTGATCTCATCTGATGGTAATTGATGATACAGTCTAAGATGGAAGCGCGCTAATCTGGTAAGAGGCGTTATACCTCATATGGTTTCTTCACAGCATCATACCGGAACACAAATAACTTTTTTTGGCGATACGTTTTTGATGGTAGGGTGGTAACTAGCCACGACCGAAGCCTTCCACCAGTCTAGATTTAAACAAATTAAAAAAAACACATTTTTTAAAATTTGCCCTACCGGGAATCGAACCTGTGGTCTCTGCTAGCAAAGCGTGTCCCACTGCGCCGACGAAACTGTCAAAATTAGATGATATTAAATACTTTCTCTAATCCTTTCAATTCAATTACATTTTTTCAATTTTCATAAAGTTGAAGAAGAAACACTTGTCAATAGGTGTTTCATTCAAAGACTTGTTTATTTTTTAATAGGCTATGCTAATACAGTCGATTAAAATATAGATATAGCTTACCTTTTTAATTGTCTCATTTCATAAGACACACTTGTTTATTTATAAAGGCTACAGTAACTTCTAGAATATTAGGTAAATCATGTGAAAATTATTGAAGATTTCACTCCTCCGAAATGCCTCCATCATTTTTAATGATTTTTTTTGTAAATTTTGTGGCTATAACACCCTTATTACATCCGCCATGCATAGTTACACGGGTAAGACAATATATAATAAGAAATATAATTTATAATTTCACTGCAATGGCAATTTTCAATTACTTTTTTTAAACTTATAATTCGCCTGATGTCATACTTAATTTGAGATCACCATCAAAAAACATATTGTCAGTGGAGGCGAATTTCCTTCTCCATTCTGATTTACCTTTTTTTTTGCGCTGGGAAATGCTTTTACGCAATTACCCTGACCAGAATGGGTCAGGAGTGTGGAACTCAGCGAGGGAGGAGACTTTGCAATACCCACTAAAACCCAGCGGAACCCTCTTCATCCGTAAGTGAGACACCAAAGGTTCAGCTTGCGCATTCTTCTCTGGTGCCCTAGATGAGTCCGACTGAGGATTCATGGAGGTGGGAGTAGGTGCGCAAACAAGCGCCGCCTAGTATCCCGCCTCCTTCGGCGGTGAAGTTTTACCTACGTCTAGAAGATAATACTGGTTTTTGTAATAAACACAGCTTCTCCTTGATAGTATACCAACCATTCTATTTTACCATAGTTTATTGTCTAAAATAAAATGGTCTAAAACAATGAACGCTATGCCTCTTCATATCTTCGAGTACTA
This sequence comes from Elymnias hypermnestra, assembly GCA_015832385.1. Classification (NCBI taxonomy): domain Eukaryota; kingdom Metazoa; phylum Arthropoda; class Insecta; order Lepidoptera; family Nymphalidae; genus Elymnias; species Elymnias hypermnestra. The sequence goes on along the minus strand of JACTOM010000007.1, from coordinate 293,853 downwards.
ATTACAATTTTAATCAACGTAATGCTCATCTATTTTGTCGCCTATTTGACTAGTTTGTTCATTCAATTATGTCTTTCATTAGCATAATAGCTTTGGAGTTGATATAGAATATTAACTTTACAGGGTCTGGTTGTATTAGCTTTTCGAAATGTTTCCCAAACATGTAATGTGAGTAAAATGTATGATTTAAACGCATTAAATCGGTGCTAAGCGCATTAAATTCCGGAGCTCATGAAAACTATATATTTGATGAAACCAAAGTTTTTAATGGCATACGAATTTATACAAAACCGCTATTAAATTTTCTATTCATTTTACGTATACTTAATTCGCAAAATCACAGTCCATGTGGCTATAAAATGTATTTTTATTTATTTATTTTTTGTTTATTTATTAGGAAGCCAACGTTGCATACAATATAAAATGTAACTTAACATAATATTAATTGGAAATGCCTATGTATTTACCCCACTTACAGGCTAACTCAGCATGCACAATTTTATAGACAACATTTTTATTAGTAGTATATAACAAACAATTTAAAAGAAATAACGATGTCTGGATCAAACTTCTTAAAATCATTAAACAGACGAAACTTTGAAACTCTTTAGGTGATGGATAAATTTAATTAATACACTAATTTTGAAAAATAAAACTTTGTGGGGATTTATGAAACCAGGAGCAGCAGTTGCCAGCCATGGACACAGCCATATTGGCCTTGGCTGCTCTGCCGAACACCGTTTACTTTATCCTCACCCCGTGGCATAATAAATTAAAAATTGTATTAATGTTAATAAATGTATTTTGATCCTCAGTGAATGAATAAAAAAGTATTTTATGAAAACAAAAGTGTGTGGCATAACAAGATAAAAATCTTTTCGAACAATGATGTGCACAAACTTTGTCTCGGAACTTTTAAATTATCCGTCATTATCATTGGATAGCACAACTTTCAGCGCGACTATTTAATGGCTTATTGAAAAACATGCTTGATTGCATAAAAAAATGCAAAATAATATATAAGCAACAGTTAGTATCGAAATTTCAACCATAAATCCATGCCGTAGTCTTTGTTGCTTGACAAATCCAATACATCCATCATTTGTTGACACAATGCAAGGCAAAGACCAAAGATTCCAAAATAATAAACGTAAACTAACTTTCATTGGATATAAATAGTTTATAATCTGTTTTCTATAGTTGAGACTGAAAGTTATAATTTTGATAAGAAAGTCACAATATATCTAACAAGTTATATAATAAAATAATTGAGGAATTATATAATTATAAAATATTAAAAAATTAAAGGTATAGTAGTAGGTACCTTCATAGTTTCGGTTTTTTGTGACGGTGTGCGCGCGCATCTTAAAAATTTACTTTCATTTCATCAATTTTCCCTAACACGCCAAAACAGGTATAACTTCAAAAAAATAATTAACTATATATAAGGAGAGTGTGAACTAAAGTAGTAATTTAAAAACATTTGAATTAATTGTACCATTAATTTTAAGCTATAATATTGCTTAATCCAGACCAAAAATAAAGCCTTTAGTTAAACTACATATACGTTTTTTAATGCAGCTTTCGTTAACATTTATTAATCTCGATGTGGGGCTTTTTAAAACACCGTCGGCAAAAATGTGCCAAAGTATCATTTAGCGTCCCGCTGCGATGTCATATAAAAGCCAATAAAAATGGAAATAGGCTAGGTCTTTTATCTCATCCACGTAAGAGTATATAAGCTTCATTTCAAGTATACTTGCTAAAGCACTGTCGATTTACCAAATATTATTTCAGCGGCTGTAAATTAAAACCGATATTTTTACAAGGTAATAATACAAGTTTGAAATATATGTTATTAAAAAAGTAAAACTTTAAACAACTTTAACGCATCGTTTAGTTTTATTAGACAATTTTAGTTTTCAATATTCCTGGAAAACTTACCATGTATTATATTTCAAATTATATAACTGGAGTATAGAACTTAATTCATCCTTAATTCCTAAAAATCTTGTTATATCCATTTCATTCATGTAACCCAAAAAGTCCTTAAAAATCATATTAATCATAATACGGAATTGAATAAGAATGAATAGGTATCTCTCAAGCAGCGTAGACCGATCGTAATTTACCTTCAGGCATGAATAACTACTGAAAAAGTCTAGCTCAAAAGATATTAGTTAAGAACTGAAAAGATAGGTTTCCTCTTTGACAACTTTGCATTTTATCTCTAACAAGTATAAGACGGTAATATAAAATTATATAAACCGATCTATTGAAAGCTTGAATGGCAGCTGAATCTGACAAGGAAAATTGAATTCTTAGTATCAAATTAATTCAGATTTCAGTAGAGAGATTGTCGTTATGAGTTTTATCCATTTTCCCTCTGACGAAATGATCCAATTAATGTTTTTATATTGAATTTGACAACGTATTTCCTCTGAACCGCTTCAAGAATATTCACGACTCGAGAGGTGGTGCTTTTAACTTAATAAAAGTTGTTTATTAAAAAGTTCATTCATCGCTATTTTAATACATGTAATTCATTGATATCATATTTCATGTAAGATAGATTAAAATGAGCCTAATAGACTAATTCCATGTCATGCTGGCCTGGCTGGCAATTCCATATTTAGGGATATGTTTAAACAGCTTAAACTCACCATGTTGGTTAAAAATACTTTGCAGCTTACATCCTTATATATAATAGAACAAAATCTTCTGCTGCGTTTGTCTGAATAACAATAGATAGGGATTATTGAGGAAAGTTTATGTCTTTAATTTGTGAAGGCGTTGTGTAAATTGGTTGAAATATAACAACTCCATTAAAACATAACCCTTATTTATAGAGAGCTCGCAAAATCTGAGTCATGCTATCAATATATATATATATATATATATATGTCGGAGAATAGGAGAAAAGGAGAGAAGCATAAGGCATGGGCTCTCCGCCGACATCATCGTTAGTGACATCCATAATTAAATTTCCATTGTGGACTTTGGTGGGTAATGTTAGTTAAATTAACTCAGATTATAATGTTCAATCATTTAATATTCCCGATATCAATTAACACAAACTTGTTAATAATAATAGCTAGGAGCGCGACAGTTCCGATAGTCGACCGCTCCGGCGGACCGTCACTCGAGAACTGGAGAGACTCCGAGAGAGAGAGAGATTGACTCTGCCCCATGTCGATAAACAGATGGCGCCAGCGTTTCACAGACTATTGCACTCCAACACAGTGTTCCACAGCCTATTGCACTCCGACATATAATTTATTACATAAATGAAAGCTATCCAAAGTTGTAAAAATATAGCGAAATTAAAATATCGTGTTAGTCGCTTGTGTCGTTTCGGAGTTCATTGCGATCAGACACTGTGACAGGGAACTTTAATATATAAGAATAAAGGGAGGGTGTAAAATAATTATAGGAATTTATAAATGATATCAGCCGTAACAGTTATTTTGCATTTGTTGACAGTGTGAACCCGGACTTGGGGCGAGTGTTATGTACAATTTGTTGTACAATCCACCACAAAAGCTTCTACTCTTAGCTGGCTGCTCCACTGTGTGTACTACAGTTGCTGAGGCAGCAAAAATGTGGAATCTTATGGTGGTAAGTACATGAATTACGGTAAATTTAAAAAAAATACACACAATTATAGCTTCAGATGCTTGGTCTGTGGCTAGTTACTATTCAACCAGCAAAGACGTGTTGCCAAGTAAAAAAAACGTGCTGGTACAATACTGTGTAAAAACCACGAGGTGTAAAAAATTACCTATTGTCAGATTAGGCAGAGCCTATCTAAGAGCTCAATGCAATCCTGGATGCAAAGCAGGGATTTTCAGCAGCTGGAATTAAAAGTGAACATGGAAAAAACGAAAATTATGTCCAATATCCATGTTCTACTCTACCCAGTTATCAATGAGAATTTAGCACTCCAAAATTGTAAACACATACCTGAGACTTACAGTTCGGTTAGGTAGGTCCAATTTTGAGAAGGTGGTTAATTGCCAAATCCAACTCGGTTGGGCATGGTTCGCGGCATTAATGGGAGAACTTTTCATCCAATGCCTCACGACCAAAGTTTTCGAACAGTGCGGGTTGCCAGTGATGAGCTATGGATTGGAAACGTGGTCGCTGGCTATGAAACTCATTTAAAAGGTCAAAGCCACGCAGCGGGCGACGAGAACGGCTATGCTCAGAATATCTCTAAGCAATCATATCAGAAATCAGAAATTGTAGATCCGTAGAAGAAATAAAGTTACACGGTTCACATAGTCCGACGAACCAATGGATGTTGGGGCCCCGAGGCGTTGGAGTGGCGAACCCCGCACTAAAATATGTATATAGGTGGATCGATGATATTAGGACGGTGCAGGTAGACGGTGCAAGATCGGGCCTTGTGGACATACTTAAGTGAGATCAATGTCCAGAATTGGACGGCCATCGGGTTAATGCCACGACACCGACATTGCCAATAAGTTAGCGCATTACTAACCTAGGAAGTATTTTGACACTTTGATATAGATTACGTATGTAAAGATAAGGTATATATCAAGCTATTAACGTCCCACCGCTGGGCATAGGACTCCCCATCATAGGAGAGAGGGTTTTTAAAGCATAGACCCACCACGCTGCTCCTCTGCAGGTTGGCAGGGATAGTACACAAATGCACTCTCTATTCCTTTACTCTCATAGTCCGATGTGATGGCAATCCGACACGACGGGAAATAGATTAGGTGCAGGACCGACGGCTTAACGCGCTCTCCGGCACGAGGATGGATCACACCGCCAACTTCCCAACTTCGAGCAAATATTGCGAAAATCTTGTTAGAAAACTCAATGTCGATTATTGAATTGGCCCGACCCGGGACACAAACCCAGGACCTCATTTCTATCGTCGAACATGCTAACTACTAGACCAATGATTACGTTTATGGCAGCAACTAATTAAGCAATTTATTGTACGATTTATTTCATTTCCATATGATTAAGTTAGTTGTTGTTGTATCTAACTAAATTAAGTTAGTTGTTATCTCTAAACATTATTATGCCCCTTTATTGTACATTTTTATTAATAATTTATTATAGATTTAATAAAGTATTTATGTATTTAATTATATATTTGTTTTCAGTTGTGCTACGGGGCATCCTCGCCTGCTCTTTCAGACCGTGCGAGGTTTCCAACATTATTTCGCACGCATCCCTCGGCAACTGTGCACAATCCAACCAGAATCAAACTAATGCAGAAATTCGGATGGTCACGTATTGCTATACTACAACAAGCTGAGGAAGTATTCATATCAGTAAGTAAAAAAAATCTTCTAATATTGTATAAAAGCTGTCCGAAGTTTACTCAATTTTAAGTCAATCGCGAATAGTTTTGATAGAGTGAATGAGTTTAGTGGACTAAAACCGTTTTTCAAAGGCTTACCTTACGAATATTGAAATCTAGCTGTTCCTCTTGGTGTCAGCATTTTAGTTTTCACGAAAGTAGTAATTTTATTACAATACTAAACACTTTATGAAGTATTTTCACATTTTTATGTACAATAAGCCGACGATATGGTATGAAAACAGTTCATTTTTAAATTAAGCTCTTAAATAAATTAAAGTCATCTTGATCCAATGGCAAGTACTCTTGCAACCATTATTAAGGAAGATTTATCAACAGTACTGTTTTATAATATAAATCAGGTACCATAACTATGCTATTATGACATGTATGTTGCAAAAGTTTGATTGAAATCGTAATGAATTTTAAGATTTATACGTTTGTGATTTATACGAGAAGAGTACACAATCACAATCTTGTTGTAAATTTATGTTATATATCACAAGTCAGTTAATAGGATCCAGAGATGCTTTAATATTCCTTTGTTAGCAAACAGCTTTTGCAACCGTGTGTTATAAAACCTCTGCTGGCAATCTACTAATGCACTAGGTGTACCAAATTTTCTAACATTATACTACTTTGACTTCAATGACCCATTTCAAAAACTAGGAAAACCAGCCATGCTATACAGTGATTTTATACACCATATCCCGTACCATTTCTCGTTTCCTTAAAAATTTTAATGAAAAAAATAGCTACTTTTTCAACAGACTGTAAAAAAGGAGGACGTTATTAATTCGTTTGTATTTTTCTTTTATTTTTTTTATAATATTCATCGACGACTACCTCCAAATACCCACACTCTACAAGAAAACTAGTATTCGCGCCAATTGGTGCAACCATTTAAAAGAAGTCAATGCACTCTTGCAATGCAGTCATCTTAATAATAACGTTACACAGATACTTTCATAATACTAATCTTATTTTGCAATACAATTGTTGCAACACTGATACTTCCGCAATAGTCTATACTAGCTGAACCCGCGACTTCGTCTGCGTGGAATGATTTTTGGGTAGCATTTTCATTAATTTGGGCATATTATTACCAATAAGAAACATACGCTTAGCTTAGCTGAGCTCTACTTGGCAAAAGGAAAATTCCTATAAAATTCAAGTCTCTACGCCTTATGCTTGCAGAGATATCGTGCTGAGCCATTAGTTAGTTGCGGGTGGAATTTCGTAAAATCCATTCTTAGCTGACCTCTACTCCGCAAAAGGAATATTCCCACCAAATTTCAACTCTCTGCGCCTTATGGTTCCAGAGATATCGTAATGAGTCAATAGATACCTGGACATCTCTGATATATAGATACAACATTGATACTACCATAATAGTCAATATACGATCCAATAAAACACTGCTACTTCCTCGTTAGTTAATTAACAATCCCAAATAATAATACAACCCTAATACTTTGTCAAGAGTCAAAGGCAGAACTAAAGAGAGACTATTTAAGTTAGATAGCTACTTTAAAGGGGCTGACGCCACTTCCTTATTTTATTTTGGAGATCTAATCTTTTTAAAATACATTTCCTGTAAAATGTGAGGTACATGGGCTAAAGCGTAGAACTTCAAATTTTAATCGCTGAGTTAGCCACATGTGGCTGACACTGTACGTTGTCCTGTACTGTACTGTACTGTGTATGATTGAAGTGTATGAGCAACATTAGGCAATAAATAAAATATTCTTGTCTTTCAGACACGTTTTCTCTCTAAAGTTCAATGGTCTATCACAGCGCAAATATACAAATTTTACTACTTACCTGTAAAATGATATTGATTTTGCGATGATTGCGATGGTTGTGTGTTCTTATTGAAACAGGATGCGAAAGAATCCCGTTAATTTAGGTTCTAAGTCGTTTTATATATATATGTTACATTTTTGATGCTATTAGTCGATTCTGTATCTTTAATTTACCAGTAAATATAGGGTAGCTGTAAGGTATATAGAAAATTACATTTAATTTCTTAGGAATTAAAATTTAGAAGTATTTGTCATAGTTTTATTTATTGTTATGCACGCACCAATGCACGTGGTGATTAGCTTTAATTAGCTTTGCATTTAGAATAAGCACGTTTTATTATCTTCTCATTGTAAAAATGTATTCAATGTAAAAGCTGTTGGAGAATCAAAAATAAATGAAAAATCACCAGTCGTAAATTAAAATAATATATTGAAAAATATACATATTTGACGGTTTAAAAGTGCTGTAAAAGCCTACTTGTTGAATACACTCGTAGAAGTTATGTCAAAAATTAAGATTATTAAAAATAAAACAATTTCTTAAATAAACATAATTAAATTTAATACATAAATATTTAATTTGTAAAATTTCCACGGCAGTAAACGTGTTAATCTGCCTGTTTTGTGTTATAACAGAAATAAACACGTTATTTGTTTCTGCATAACTGTTCTGTATAACGTTAGAGACTCCCTAATGGTACTTGACATGTATCAAGCAAACTTATTTAAAGGTTATATTGAGGTTGCCCGCGATGAGTATAATTTGAATCCGCTACGCTCGCTTCAGTGTAATTAAAGCTTCCACAGTTTTATGCTCAAGTGGCTTTAAGGCGTGACCTAATTCCGTTAACAATGTCAATGCCTAAATTTTGATGCAAAGTCATATGATGTGTGTACATTTTTTACCTCAGTTGAACTGTCGATTCTTTAGATATCATGAGATAGTAACAATGTACATGTTTGAAAATAATCACGTTGATGATTTAACTTTATATTGTTCTTGGCTGCAACAAAACGCTGGAAAACTACTAATAAATTAAGGGAAGGTTGCTGACCCAAAACAACAAAATATTGAAGTCACACAGCGTTTCGTGGGGTCATTTGTAACCCAGAAATCTTTTTCAAAAAAGCACGGTGCTGGATTTTAAACGACAACAAGGCACGTAAGCTATGCAAAGGTTAGGGATTATACTTAGGGATATCTAATATAGTTAGTATCTTGTTCTTAAATTTTAAAGAATATGGCATCGGCAACAGATGTTGTCCACAAATAAACTTGTATATCTTCTCAAACTCGTACAAAATATTAAAAGGATGGCGATAACACATTAACATTGATAACAATAAGATCCAATTGTGCGAAAACAATGAAAGAAATTCCCTTGCCTGAAATTTTTTAAAACATAAACAGCTTGGACTAGGGATCCAGCTGAAAATCAGCGCTGCATGATCTGGAGACGGTGTAGCATAAATGCTGAGCTGGGTACATTTTCTAGGCTATGCCACACATCGCAGGGTATTGTAAAATGTACTAAAATATATTGTGATGTGTGGCGTAATGTATAAATAAAGATATTTCTTTTCTTCTTCTCTTTCTTTCTTCTTAGCTGTTATTCATTGCGACATTCTGACAAATTTTATATAGTCATAAATATCAATCGTAACTGTGCGTAGAGGTATCCATAAGTATCAGTGTCAGTTATAGAGGTCCACACATAGATATCTGAGAGCTCTCTCTTATCGAAGTTTCTATCTCTCAGTTATAGAGACTTTGGAGGCTAAAAATGACGGGACCAGACACCTACTTCCTCTTCAAGAGGTTCCCGTTTCTCTTAAACATTGTATTAAAGTTTACATTTGGCATTCTTTGATATTACATCGGAATAAGCTTGCTTTTATAACTCGCAAAAAAATGAATGAAAAACAATTAACTACGTAAAATAAATTTAACAATATCTACTCATTCTCTAAGGAAATATTGATAAAATTGAAACGATTCCCTAGAGGTCATCTCATCATTTAATTATTTCGAGAGGCCTATTCCCATAAGTGACATTTACAAGAAATTTATTTGAAGCTATCAAACGGCTTTAGCTCCAAGGGTACTCGCAAACTTGGAGTTACTTTTTCTACTATATCTACTAGTTGTGTAAAAATTCCATGTGTTACACTCAATTCCGTGGGAATATGGGGAAATCCATTCAAATTGAAAGTCAATATTGCGGAAGATGTACTTGATCAATTTATATGAATTTAATACAACATAAGCCAAAGACGTTTTACTTCTTCCATATGTACATGAATCCAAAATATATATTTATCTACAAGGTTATATACAGAAGGAGTGCAGAATGGTAATATTTTTTTTAAATCATTCATAAAAATATTCTATTTTCAAATAAAAAAAATAGCTAAAAGTGTGTGCGTACATAGGTCAGAAGTGAAAATTTTTTGGCAAACTAATTTATGTCTTCTTTATATTTACTATTTTAATACTGCCTCATTGGTCTAGTGGTAAGCATATTCAACTACAGACCTGAGGTCCCGGGTCGGGCCAATTCAAAAGCGACATTAAGTTTTCTATTAAGATTTTAGCCGCCGTAGAAGTTAAGCCGTCGGTCCTGCGCCTGATCTCTCTCTGATCTTGTCGGATTCCCGTCACATCAGACTATGAGAGTGAAGGAATAAAGAATGAACTTGTGTACTATACCTGCCAATCCGCAGTGGAGCAGCGTGATGGTTCCATGCTCTAAAAACCCTCTCTCTTATGAATGAGGAGGTCTGTGCCCAGCAATGGGACGTTAATGGGCTGCTACTTACCTTTTTTATATTTATACAAAACTAAAACTTAGACTTAGAGGGAATTTAATTTGTCGTTAAAATGTTAAGTGTCTAAAATTAATACAAATATTTTTTGAAGTCTCAAATGACGAAATGTAAATAAGATTCCACGTGTTTCTTGTCATTAATATAAATGATTAATTAAATATGTTTTTTAATTTAAAATTCAGAAAAGAGCAACGATGAAATATTTATATATTGTTAAAATAGTATATTCAATTATTAAATGCCGAGTGGCAAATAAAAATGTCACATGTTATTTGTAAATATTGAAACTACCAAATCTTCAAACGAATTAGTATATAAAACGCTGCATATCTTCGTGACGCTAATCACGCGTTTCATCCGAAAAAATTTACCCTCAGGCGCCTAAAGATGTTTCACTTCAACAATAAAAATCAATAAAAAAACAATACACACCAACTTTTGTATGCTTCTACAAAAATAAAAAGATTTTTTTTATTATTATTATTGGATACCTAAATACAAATTTTAAAAAGCGTAGTTTTACAATACTTTAGATATGGGTGTACAAAGGCGGTCTTATCGCTTAGAGCGATCTCCTCCAAACAACTTTGGAGATAGTAGCCCATGACAGTACAGGGTAAACGCGATAGAATAACCTATTATTATTACTAATAATACAAAAGTACTAAAATATGTACATACAAAATGAAATAGACACTACACACGTACATATATGTAAATAGATAGATATTTACTTAAATATATAATTTAATAAACATACATACACAACTAAATATACTAACATAATTATTGTTTACTACTTAGATAATATTGCTTCAATCGTATTTTGAAGATAGTCAAGGACTCAGATTGCCTCATCACTCGTGGAAGATCATTCCACAAATTTACAGTTTATGTCAACCTATCTAAAAACTATGTTAACTAAATTTATTGCGTACAAATTTTGGACCACTTGGCTACCACTAATAAATATGAAATAGGAAATTCATACAAATTGCAAATCTTATCTGAAATCAACAGAAATTTGGTATGTCGCATTCGCCATACTGCTTTTATGTGTAACATGTTATCAGCCTTAAAGAAACCACCATTTCGATCCGTAAATCATTGCGGGTCTGACATCTGTTTTATACGTTACCCTAAGTTTTATTTGTATTTTAGTGTCGCTTGTTATTGCTGTGAGGGATTACTTTTGAGCCAGGCCTTATTTATAGGTCGGTTTGCGTTACTTTTCTAAGTATAAGTCATATTATCATCAAATTATGACCGAAATATAAGTAAAAGTATAAAAAGTAAACATACATATGTTACCTGAGTTTTATTTTTTTTTATTTAAATATTACATTTAGCTCAAATTTTCGATCGTTAATAAATGATCGATGTGCAGCGTATATTATGCTTGTTATCCGACTGCACAAAATATATAATTTAACCGCGTACGTGTACAAATATAGTCACTTTAATCAATAGTACTTTAACTCATCAACACCAGTTATATCACACTATATACTTTATTACAATTTACTATACAAATAGTTCAGTGATTTACACAATAAACACTTTACTGATCCACTGATATCACTTGATTGAATCTCCGCTGTGACGCGATTTAACACGAAGACTTTTTCCCGCGGAAACGTCTCACCGGCGCTCATTTCATGATCAATGCTGCTACCCGTTTCCGCCGGAAGGCATGCGACAACATGCTAATTCGTTTGAAGATTAGGTAGTTTTCCTGGGACCTCCGGGCGGAGGTTCTGGCGGCTGCCTATCAATGTCGAGCAGCTGCAAGGAATAGAGGCGAACGGCCTGATGCTGAAGAGGTCCAGAGAATCAGGATCCTATCCGACAGGGCCCTGATTGAAAGGAGGACCTCGGGTCTCCAGGTGTGGCCACAGTTGCAACGGTGCTTCCATTCTCGGAAGATTGGTTTGCCAGGGGGTACGGTACGCCAACCTACAGGTTGGTGCAGGTATTTACTGGACATTGTTGCTTCGGCAAGTATCTGCACCAGGTTGTAGGCTGCGAAGAGATGCCTGTTTGCCGTGTATGTGGGGCGGCCGACGGACGTCAGGCTTGGGGACCCCAGCCTGACATCTTGACATCGCTGGTTGGGAGTGACTTCTCACTCCCCAGCATTGTGGGCGCTATAATTGGCGACGAGTCAGGTCGGAGAGCAGTGAAATCCTTCTGCGAGGCTGTCATCCTGCAAAAAGAGGCACTAAACAGGCAAAAGGAGGTTGTGGCAGACGCTACTCCCTCTCGCCGGAGGAGGTGGGGCGCCAGAACTGAATGCGTCAGCGGACATCTGGACCCCAACACCTGAATGAAGAGGGTTCCGCTGGGTTTTAGTGAGTATCCTGGTACGACCAGCGAGCCTCACACTCCCGGATGTAGTTTTGACTTCATCCGGCGTGTATAAAGCATTTCCCAGCGAAAAAAAAAGTTTTAATATTTACAAATACCATATGGCATTTTAATTTAACACTCGTCATTTAACAATTTACTATAGTATTTTTAATAAAATATAAAAAAAATAGTTCTTAACTTCTCTATTCTGATATTTAAATTCACAAACAAAATTTATTTAATAATTTCTTATAATGACAAAAAACACGTGGCATTTTTATTCACAATTCGTCATTAGAGATTTTAATAAATTATTTGTATTAATTTTCGACACTTTTAATATTTTAATGACACTTCAAATCATTAAATTCCTCACATATCTTCCTATTTCATTCCCTATTAGTCTCGGAAATCTAAAGTTTTAGATTTTATAAAATTAGTTTGCCAAAGAAGTTACATGTGTATTTTGTACGCACGCACTTTTAATATTTAATATGTATTGAATGATATTAACAGTATTTGTTTCTCACTAATTCAATTTGTTTTATGAAAAAATGTATAGCGCAATATGTTTTATTTAAATGATTTTTTCTATGTATTGAATTTAAGAAATTCGATCTAGATAGCGTAAGAGATGACTTCAGTCTTATTTAAATTACTTGTTTTGAAATTACACTCATAACTCTTTATTGCGTAAAGGATAACGTTTGACTGTGATCTTACCTGATAGTTAATGATGACTCTAAATAACCTGCTTGATTGGTAAAAGGTTACTTACCTCTTAATGCCTTTATTATCATTACCTCTACACAAAATGGTACTGTAAAGTAAGTAAGTAGCAGCCCATTAACGTCCTACTGCTGGGCACAGGCCTCCTCACTCCGAGGAGCGAGGGTTTTTAGAGCATAGACCCACCATGCTGCTCCAGTGCGGAGTGGCAGGCATAGTACACAAGTGCACTGTCTATTCCTTCGCTCTTATAAATCCGACACGACCGAATAGAGATCAGGCGATCAACTGCCTTATTGGTCTAGTGGTTAGTATGATCGACTAGAGACATGAGGTCCTGGGTTCGAGTCCCGGGTCGGGCCAATTCAAATATCAACATTGAGTTTTCTATTATGATTTTCTCAATATTTGCCCGAAGTTGGGAAGTTGGCGGTGTGATCCACCCCCGTGCCTCAGAGAGCACGTTAAGCCGTCGGTCCTGCGCCTGATCTCTCTCCGGTAGTGTAAGCTTGTATCTAAAAAGAAATTTATTAGAAAATTGCAATTTATTAAATTTGTCTTGCTGGAAATTGGACATTTCCCACAAGTTGATACAACTTTATCGGCTTAACTTATTTCCTTTTGATTACGGTATCTTCGTCTTTATTGAATTAAGATTCTTGGGATATTGTGTAGTGTTATCTTATTATATATCTACTTGCTTATACTAGTACTAAAGCATTATCATAGCATGCATGTAGTAAATACGATAATATGTTCGCATTGAATAGTTATTATGTTTCTATGTTACAAAGATTAATATAAAATGTAGAATATATACATCTCGTGTCAAAATGTGACAGAATCATGACGTCTAAAATACAAATGTAATAAACAATACATAAAAGAGTACAATGAATATCCAATAACATCAGAGCCAGACGAGTCAATAAATTTATACTGAATACAATGAATATTTTAAGCTTATCAGTTGTTAACGGCTCAGTTATTCTTACTATAAAATATGTAATGAATGAATGGAAATACTGTAGTAATGAAATGAGATATGATATTATTTATATTCGTAGCTCGAAAAGGGCTGATATTAACTTACACTTCACAAGTTTTAAACGCCTCGCTGGTGAAACTGTATTTCTTTAGCATAGGACCTGGGTTCGATTTCTGAGAGGGTAAATTTAGGATTACCTTTTCTAATTTCAAAAGTCTAGACTGGTGGGAAACTTCGGCAGACGCTAGTTAACATCCTACCGAAGCCTAGCAAAGATGTATAGACTGACTGTATCAATATTTAACATCAGGCGAGAAAAAAAAACATTTATGTAAGTGGTATTAATACAAGGTACCAAGATATTCGCCAGGGAAAGTAGAATAAAACATGCTATTAATTTGTAACTATTGACATTTGTATACTAAAGTCTAACCTAAACGCTTAAGCAGAGATACTTCGCATCATATGTAGTTCCTCGGTAGTTCCCCATACCATGGAAATACAGAAACTCCCTACTTTTTTATTGCCAAAAGAATCAAATAAAATGGCAAACAATGTCCCACCTCTGTGGATCCTGATTGACTTATAAGCATTGATACGACCAGTGGAACTGCTAATGTGGTTCTAGTTAAAAGTGATGATAAATTTTTCAACATCTTTTTCATTCCTTACTCCTTTAGCTTCAAGTTTTCTCACTCATGTATGTGTTCTTGAGGTCGTTATTATCCTCCGTTTCCGCTAGATCAAATCAAAGGATGCATTCAGTGAATAATGAGTTCCACTATTCATAGTACACATATCTATATCTCTTTCTATGGTCTGTCCCTCACGTGTGAGGAAAGTGCTCAGCATCAGGGTTGCATTTGAAGCGAATGCCCTGCATTCACCAGTTTCTGTCCAGCGCCTTGTAAAACTTGGAGGAAGACAAGTCCTTTACTTGATTCGTTAGTTTGATATCCTCATTGGCGCAGTGGTTCGAGAACTCGCTTTTGTAGAAGAGAGCCTGGGTTCAATCCCCAGTAGGGCGAATTTAGTTAACACCCTATCAGCAAAGACATGATAGTAAACCTTCCTCCAATGTCTTCCTCTTCAATCGATCTCTCGCCTACCTTTTTCAATTAATTATTTACGTCAATCTCAAATAAGTTTAGTGATCTGAAATCAGCTATGTATTACTGACATAAATCTTATATTTACCGATAACACTTGGGAGACCTGAGTAACTTATTCTACGTAGTGAAAGTTGCGAGTACAATCTAGTATAATACAAAGGAGAGGTATCTTGTGTATTTCCTTCCCGGATGTACTTACGGAATTAAATAATACCTAATGACTCAGCACTATACTCGTATGTAATAATTTTATGTTACACGATTCCCAAACGCTCGAGGCATTCCTTTGAATGACTAGTTATTCCTCAGTGATGGATTATACTGGTTTCCAACATTCATGCATATGTGATAGCTATTAAATATTCCTTATATACTTTCGTGAATTTACTCTTGGTAATACTTATTATGTTTCAAAATCATATATGGTAATATTGTATTATCAAACTGGTCTAATAAAACTCTCATTAATCAAAAAAACTATTATAGATACTGCAAAATAATATGCATATAATGTACCGTGTTTTGTAATATTAAACAAAATATGGTCCTTAAAGCCAGTTACCACTGAAAATCTAAAATAAGTTCCTGGTCTATTCATTAGGAAAGTAAACAAATACATTCTTAATTTTTCTTGAAGGTTCTCTTTATAAAAACTTGTGTTAAATTGTTGATTAAAATTAATTATTGTGCTTTTCGATGAAGGAGAACATCGTGAGGAAACCTTGACATCTGCGAGCAATTGTGGGATTTCAAATAAAATTAAATCAAATCAAAATATTTTTAATTTAAGCAGGCTCAAATATCACTTTTGAATCTTTAGGAATCTTTCCGTTGGTAACTAATCTACCACCAG
Source organism: Elymnias hypermnestra (assembly GCA_015832385.1). Lineage (NCBI taxonomy): Eukaryota > Metazoa > Arthropoda > Insecta > Lepidoptera > Nymphalidae > Elymnias > Elymnias hypermnestra. The sequence goes on along the minus strand of JACTOM010000007.1, from coordinate 277,847 downwards.
TTCAGAAAGTGTGAATTCGCTGAGAAGAAACTTGCAAGAAACTCAACGGTTACATTGAGTAATATCTTTTGTGTGCATCTGGAATCAAGCCCAAATAATCAATTTTTTTTGCTCAAATAATCTTCAACATTATAATACGAGTATGCTTTTAGTAAAAGTATTTTTTTGACATATTTCAACTTTGCGGAGGCAAATCTTAAACTGATTGCAGTATCTTATTAAAAATGCGTATGCTCCAACCGACAAGTGACTTCTGAAACTTCTTCACTCTAAAATATGGGATCACAAGTTTGTTTTCATTTTCAGTATTAAAATTGTGTATTTCACTGGTTTTTGCTGTATAAGTGAATATTATCACTGACATATTAGCAACAATATAAGACATTATTTAATATATATTACGACGGTTTCTGTAGCTTGCTAACTCCTTCTTTGAACCCTTTCCCTTACGAGTGAAGAGGGCTATACTATGCTTTAGAATGACATTTACTGTTACCTTCTTAATGAAAAAAATTGCTGTTATTCATTTAAAAAGCCCTTTGTAAGCTATTAGCTCTTATTTTCCACACTGACACGGGTAAAAATCTATTTAACGTTGAGTGCCTGCAGAGAAACTTTTTACAGGATTGGAAGAGCACACAATATACTGTGTACTCGCTTGAGTTGAATTGAGTCCGATCGTTTCACGTTAGCTTCAATATAATGAGACCGCTGCTATTTCCCATATAAAATTGAGTTTTAAAGCTTGTTGTTATATTATTTTAGAGTATGTAATAATGATATCAAGTCGTAGCCATTCTCGATATACAATATTATACGCGAAAAGTAATCGCAAAGATATCTGGATTTTATTATTTTTTTATTTCTTATAGATGAGCGCTTGAGTTTTTTTTATAGCTGACAGTTTAGCGCTCGACTGTGATCTCACCTGATGATACAGTCTAAGATGAAAGCGCGCTAATTTGGTTAGAGGCGACAAAAAAATTTTTTTTATACCCCTTATGGTTTCTACTCAGCATCATACCGGAAAACAAATCTCTTTGTTAGGTCTTCAGACTGAGACAAATTAGAAAATACTATTTCCTAAATTCGTCTTACCAGAGATCGAACCCGGGACCTCCGCTAGCAAAGCCTCGCACCACTGCGCCAGCGATGCCGTCAAGGTGCCACCTGCGAGGCGCTTGAGTGTAATCTCACCTGATTGTAAATGATGATATTGTTAAAGACGATAGCACGATAGCCTGGAAAGGAGCGAAGGAAATCTAGCTCTTATGGTTTCTACACAGCACAAAAAGCTACGACCGAAACCCTCTACCAGCCCAGAATAATTACAAAATGCTACGTCTTAAATCTGCTTTGCTGGGAATCGAACCCAGGCATTCCGCTATCGAAGCGTTTATCATACAAGAAATCCTTTAAAATATAAATAATGTAAGGTTTTTATTAAATAACAATTCAGAAAAGGAGGAAGAATCCACGTGGTTGATGTTACAATGTATCATGTAATTAATTGAAAATTTGTCATTAATTGAAAAAAATATTCGGGACTCACGGGGATTTCTCCGGTAATTGTTATACCGAAATTATTTCTTTATTTATCACATATATGAATTATATATTGACTTTAATTATTTCTTTTTATATTTTTTCAATAGATTATTCCTTCTCGAAATCCATTACTTCCACATTTTTTATTAGCACATTTCACAGTGTCATTTTCATGCGGATTGTATTAAAGGAAACTTTTAACGTAAATTACGAAGTCTTACTCCAATTAAACAAATTTTGATGATTGTTTTCTTATGAGTTCTTGAATCCAAACGTATTTTAATATTAACAATTCATTTGTATACATGACATTGCAGGAACTAGTTGGTCTTACTACATTTTTGAATGTATTAGCTACTTTTAAGGTAAACACTCTACAATACACAGCTAATTTAGCTTGATGAGTACAGATTTCTTTAATTCTAGATCATTCGTTAGTTTTACCATATTTTTAATATACAAGATACTTTTACATGTAAGTAAATTATATTAAGAACGTTTCCAATCGTTACTAAAATACATTTTTATTCATCTACTTTAGTTTTTTTTTAATTTTATAATGGATGACAGTTAAACTTAATGCAGCTTTCTCTAATATAAACTCATCAATTATAATTTTTTTGCGAAAAAATGTACATTTCTTCAAAGCTCATGTGAACGGTTTAAAGTTTTCTGTGTAACAAGTTTAAGACGTACATGGTAGATGACGTTGGAATTGACTTTAATATCATTTTAAATTACTTGTTTAGATTAAATTTACTCACAGAAATTCTCTAAAGGTATATTCACTTTTCCCACTTGTCAAGATAACATGTTTTATATAAATGGAGTGAAGCATTATAAAGGGTAGCCGTGCTACGTAAATACTGGGTCCGGATGAATTGAGCCGAGTCTTTCACGCTGCCTCAATGTAATTAGAGCGCTGCTGAGTTTCTATACAGGACTTGTTTGGACATGTCATTTTAACTGTATCATTGACAGGAGAAAAATGTATAGAAAATAATTTTCTTTTGAGAAAATGTTTTAAGCTTTACCGTTTTTATTTTTAACTGTACATGTGAACCCTTGGGAATATTTTATTTAGTTGAATTTTAGTTGGATGATAAGTAATGAAACAATCTTTACAGCTTCGTGTCAGAACTAAAACTATTTGCTTGAAGAAACTTCTTTGCTGGTAGGATCATAACCAGCTACGGCTGAAGCCTCTTACTAGTCCAGACTAAGGCAAATTAGAAACTGTAATTTCCTAAATTTGTCCTATCGGGAATCGAACCCAAGATAGTCGCTAGCGATGCGAAAACTCGTGAGCGTATACAGAACGAATTGAGTAACTTTTTAAATCATAATTTCCAAATAATCTTCAGTAAAAAAGAGAATTTTCAATTCGATTTCAAAAATTGAATTTTAATCAGAAATTGTATTTAACCTTTTTTCTAATTACTCAATAAGTAATTAGGAGATTTTAAAGTACCAAAATCGTTTCCTCTTATCATCATCTCACTTGGAATTATGTAACTGAATGTAAAATCCAATGATTCCATTTATTATAATAAAATAGCGTTTCTTAAGACGCTGCGTAGTTTTCAAAACTTTTAATAGTTAACACTATTCTATTTTATACATTACGTACGTATTACATCTTTACGTAGCACTCAAATACTCAATTGTGTTTTCACCATTTATAGAGAACTAGCTGAACCCGCGACTTCGTCTGCGTGGAATGTTTTTTTGAGTACCAATTTCATTAATTTAGGCAATTTTTTTATAAATAAGAAACATACTGCCTCATTGGTCTAGTGGTTAGCATGTTCGACTACAGACATGAGGTCCTGGGTTCGAGTCCCGGGTCGGGCCAATTCGAAAATCAATATTGAGTTTTTTATTAAGATTTTCTCAATATTTGCTCGAAGTTGGGAAGTCGGCGGTGTGATCCACCCCCGTGCCTCGGAGAGCACGTTAAGCCGTCGGTCCTGCGCCTAATCTCTCTCCGGTCGTGTCGGATTGACGTCACGTCGGACTACGAGAGTAAAGGTATAGAGAGTTCACTTGTGTACTATGCCTGCCAATCCGCAGTGGAGCAGCGTGGTGGGTCTATGCCCTCTCTCGTATGAGTCAGGAGGCCTGTACCCAGCAGTGGGACGTTAATGGACTGCTACTTACTTACATTACTTTAAGTAATACACGTACAACACCCCCGCAACCTATCTTGGGGGTGGATTTTCGTTAAATCCGTCCTTAGCTGACCTCTACTCTGTAAAAGGAATATTCCTACCAAATTTCGAGTAACTACGCCTTATATTTCCAGAGACATCGTGATGATTCAATAGACACCTGGATATCTCTTTTATATATATATATATATATATATGTCGGAGAATAAGAGAGAACGGAGAAACATAAAACACGGGGGCGTAGGGTTCTCCGCCGACATCGTTATTAATTAGATCCATTATTTAATTTCTTATTCTGTGGGCGTTCATGGGTATTGTTGGTGCAATCAAACACTGTATTAATTAACTCGGTTTATAATGTTCAATCACTTAATGTTCCCGATATCAATTTACACAAACTCATTAACACTAATAGCTAGGAACGCGACAGTTTCAACAGTTGACTGTTCCGATCGAGCGCTACTCGACAACTGTCGAGTGACTCCCGCCGGACTGCCACCATTGACTCTGTCGACGCCGATAGATGGCGCCAGCGTTCCACAGATATCTGCCCTCCGACATATATATAAACTTTATATATAATGCGTAACGTAACGTATTTTACTAAAGTCCTTGTAAATAACTGGATTGATTTTAGTATAAAAATTGTGTTTATGTGGCACCGCCGCGCATAGCTGTCTTATTACATTTAAAGTTAATTAGAAATTCTTCTTATGTAAATTTCCTTTTACAGACTGTTGAAGACCTAGAAGCCCACTGTAAAAAAGCAGGCATAGAAATTGTAACACGGCAGTCGTTTCTGTCGGATCCTAGTGATGCAGTGCGGAATCTTCGAAGACAAGACGCAAGAGTTATAGTCGGCCTTTTTTACGTTGTAGCGGCTAGAAGAGTGCTTTGTGAAGTTTACAAACACAAACTATACGGAAAGTCATACGTCTGGTTTTTTATTGGTAAGTACAAAAAAGACGCACTTCCATACTAACGTGTACATATGTTTACATACTTTGCACATAATATATATCCTAGTGTAAAGGTCAGGATGCCTCCACCATAAATTGTAATGAATGTCTCCAACATTTCATTTCATCTATTTCCATCTCATTTTATCTCTTCTCATCTCATTACATTCCATGGCTGGCAGGTTAGTAATACTTACATGGCTGTCATATCAGTGATGGTAACTGATTCTATAATAAACTCCCACAAGAGCTTCTAGAGATGTCAATTAATAAATTCAAAGTCTTTTAAAAGAAAGTTGATTGAAAAATTGTATTATAAGTTGCAAGATTACTTAAATGATAGAAACGCGTGGGAGTGAAAGAATTGCTCTAATGTAAATTCAAATATATTAAACTAATATGATATTTTATTGATGATGGTAACAAAAAAAAAATACATAATACCTGACTGAGTTTGTTGTGGGCTCTTCTCAGATCAGGGCACGAAGGAACTTTAGATTTTAAGTCGTTCTTGAGGACCATCATCAGACGTACATTAGAATTAGAGTGTGGAAAAAATATGTTATTTGACGATTCAAAAGTGTAAAATGCCCAATTGAGAAAAGATATTTTCATTTGATTTGATAAAGTTTAAGATGGATGTGCGCTAACCTAGGTTATTTACCTGTTAGGGTTTCTACACAGCAACGCACATTTTTGTTTGTTGTCGTAACGAACCACAGCCCAAAACTCCCACTGATCTACACAGGGACAAAAAAGAAAATGTAATTGCCAAAATTTGCCTAAAAAATGTTAAACAATTAATAATTTATCAGTATATATAAAATAACTGCCTCATTGGTGTAGTGGTTAGCACGTTCAAAGACAGACATGGGTTCGAGTCCCGGGTCGGGCCAATACAAAAAACAATATTGAGTTTACTATAACGATTTTCTCAATATTTTCCCGAAGTTGGGAAGTTGGCGGTGTGATCCACCCCCGTGCCTCGGAGAGCACGTTAAGCCGTGGGTCATGCGCTCGATCCCGTCACATCGGACTATGAGAGTGAAGGAATAGAGATTGCACTTGTGTACTATGCCTGCCAATCCGCAGTGGAGCAGCGTGGTGGGTCTATGCCCTAAAAACCCTCGCTCCTCGCAATGAGGACGCCTGTGCCCAGTAGTAGGACGTTAAAAGGTCGCTACTTACTTACTTTACTTATATATAAAATTTGAAACATCGTGCCTAGCAGTGGACTGTTATTAGGCTGCTACTTACTTTAACCTTTTTATATGAATAGAATACTGTATATGCAAGTAGAGTTTAATTTAATTATGTATGCTGTATTTATCACCAAATTAAGTAGTATAACTATTATATAGTGTACCAATCAACAATTTCAAAATTATAAAATAAGGCTAGTAATTCAGCATTTCTAAATATATTCCTAGTGTTAGTTAAGACATAAACCTCAGCTTAATAATGGTTTTAATTATTTTAATTACTAGCTTAATAGAACGTTTAACCGCGAAGCTTTGCTTCTAACAACGTGCATATACAGAAATTGTAGAGCTACCACAATGCAGCTGAACAATTCATAGTTTCAAATTATTCAGGAACAGAAGCCTTTGTGTTACAAAGTTACAGATGTCGCGCTGCTCTTTAATTTATTTAACCTTTGACTTTGGGATCCGACATAAAACGGAACACCAATAAAACCTTATTTGTGTATTCATGAATCTGTGGAGAACTGATATAATGTTACTATAATTTTTGATTACAGATTGTAATAGAATTATAAATTGGGACTATTATAGTAAAAGATAATTATGGAAATTTTTCTTGAACGTCTTTCAAAACTTTAAGTTTACTAGTAAGTTCGCTGGTTTTCGGAGAGGAGTGTTCACAGGCATCTTTGCGACAGTTGGTTTATAATTAGTTACATACTACTATTACAGAATAAACCAAATTAAAGCATTCAGAATTCTTTTCTACATACTATATCCAATATTTGAAAATAACCCTTACAACGATTTAATTTTCACTCCCACTATTCACAAAAAAGAAAATAAGCAACTTTGAAATAACAAAATACTACTATAAACTAAATTTTCGTTTTATTCAATAGATTTAAACTAAATTATTTCCAATTGAAGGTTAGGTTTACTCGAAAAGGGTTGTAGTGAAAATATGTTTGTTTGTAGTGGATCAAAAATTCATGATCGAAGCCTATCACCTGTTTTTATAAATAAGAAAATATAATTATAGGATTTCCTGGTGCAAATTATTGAATTTTCGGCTTTTCTATTTGTAATATGTATATTTTATATATCTAAATCTTCTTGAATCACTCGCCCTATTGCTGAAACGACAAACGTTATTATGTAAGATGCATTGAAGAGTTTAAAAGATCTATTTAAAAAAAAGCTCTAAGCGACAGACTGTTGAAGCAACGATAGATAAAGATAGTAAAAATTATGTTTATTTTTAAAATTGAGACAGAGTGGGTGTTTTTTATTTTGTGACTTTCAAGTTTTAGTAGGGAAGATGTCTAATAACACATTTTTTATGCCAACAAAGACCTAAACTACCATAAAATCTTTCAAGGCCCTTTCATGTTATTCCATAATAGGTAATATTTTATAAATAGTTGCCTTTATTGGCGGCTTAAAAACGATTTAGCCAAGGTTAATTTCTAAGTCATGCTAACTTTAATCGAAAATAGAATTTAAAAAGGTGTAATAATACTATTCATAACACTTTGTCTAGCCTTGCTGGTCGGATCATGGGTAGCTTCTTTAAGATTTATGAGTAATAAATACATACATACATACCATCACGCCTCATTCCCATAATGGTAGGCAGAAACCACGTCCTTTCACTTGCAACGATCCTTGCATATCTCCTTCGCTTCTTTCATTCTCATTAAACCTTTCATACAAGTTCGTCGGCTAAGAGTACTCTTGACCTGGCCCTTATTTAAAATGTCCCGGATTTGGTCCAAGAACGTTCGCCATGGTCTTCCCCTTCCAACTTTCGCATTCACTCGTGACTCATAAATCCTTTTTGTCAGTCTCCTTTCATTCATTCTCTCTACGTGCCCAAACCGATTAGATGGTTTACCGATGGATTACGTAGAGAGAACGCACATAGAGATACTTTTCTCAATTTTAATCACTACGTCTTGTTTTATACCACAAAGTTACACCTCTCTCGAACACCTCTTTCGACAGGAAACCAATCCGTGTACGCCCCGTTTATTCTGACACAAGCACTAGAACCCTCATAGAGAGACTTCAATGCTATGAGAATCAGACTACCGCTCACCCCATACGTAGATAACGTTGACCACAGCTCATTCCTCACCACTCGATCATAGAATCATAGAATAGTAAATAAATGTGCCTAATTTTTGATCTACATTCTGCTTTTCGGTAAAGAATAAAAATATCTCTAATCTCATGTGAAAAATAAAGTGTTTTTGTGTACTTATGTACACGCGTTAAAAGGTATACTTAGGCGTAACAAGATAAAAATCTTTTCAAACAATGATATGCATAAACTTTGTCTCGGAACTTTTAAATTATCAGTCATTATCATTGGATAGCACAACTTTTAGTACGATTATTTATTGTGTTATTGAATTACAAGCTTGATTGCATATAAAAATGCAAAATAATATATAAGCAACAGTTAGTATCTTCGAAATTTTTACCATAAATCCAGGCCTTGGTTTTAGTCACTTGTCAAATCAAATACAGCCATCATTCGTTCAGTCAATGCCAAAGGCAAAGGCCAAAGATTCGAAAATAATAAACTAACTTTCATTGGATATAAATAGTTTATAATCTATTTCTAAAGATTAGTCTGAATGTTATAATTTTGATAATATTGTAACGTTGATATTTCCAATGTCACAATCTATCTAACAAATAATATAATAAAATAATTAAGGTATTATAAAATTATATTATATTAAAAAAATTAAAATTTTGATTGTATAACTTCAGGATGTCGGTTTTTTGTGACGGAGTGTTTGAAATTTACTTTGATCATTTTTCTCTAACGCCCCAAAAGAAGTATAACTTCAAAATACTTGAGTTATTTCTAACTAGTTGATCCCGAGGTGACGCCGTCGTAGTTATCGATTTAGTGGGAATATCCGGAATTGTATTGTTAGTAAATGTTTGCATTGCGAAAACAATCAATGCAAAAGTGAAATTTTGTTAAGTTTCGCAATGTATTAGTAAATTAGCTTTGCGTTCCGGTGTAAGAATAATAGACACCATTATAAGGTAAATTATCTCTTAACAGGTTACCATTATATACTGTATGCTCATGTAACCAAGATTTGATATGACAGTCGAGTAATAACCTAAATCGGTATTGTGTGATTTAATGAAACCACGATACGTGTACAAATTTTTTAAATTTACACGAATGAATATAAATTCTACACATTCAGCTAATGTGAGCCATGGTCGCTGCTCCGTTATCCTTAGTCCTCTGCCGGCTGTAATGCTACATGCGATAGACGGAGGAATATACATATATATGTCGGAGAATACGAGAGAAAGGAAAGCATAAAGCATACGGGCGTAGGGCTCTCCGCCGACATCGTCATTAATGGCATCCATTATTTAATTTCTATACTGTGGGCGTTGATGCGTAATGTTAGTGCAATCAAACACTTTATTAATTAACTCAGATTATAATCACTTAATGTCCCCGATATCAATTTACACAAACTCATTAATAATAATAACTAGTAACGCGACAGTTTCAAGAGTCGACCGCACCGGCGGGCCGTCACCCGCGAACTGCAGAGACGTGCGCCGGATTGTCACTTATTGACTCTGTCCCACGCCGATAGACAGATGGCGCCAGACTATTGCACACGGACTAGCGATCCACAGAATATTGCACTCCGACATATATATTAATATTTTTTTAATGCACACAGTGCAAGAAAGATTTATTTTTGTTATTATTTTACTTTATTTGCATGTTCTTATTTCTCTTTTTCTTTACATCACACTGTATTATTTTCTTATTCGATGGCGAGTCATACTGTACGAATCTATGTTGTAAATTTAAAAGAATGTCTAGTTACAAGTCGATAGTGTATCTATCTCTAAATAAATAAATAAAAGTTAAAAGACCACAAAACTGTTAAATGTAACCCAATATAATGCCCAGAGGCGGTGTTATCACATATAGTGATCTTTGGTGAGAAGTAAAACAAACAGAAGCGGAAGATGTCTATAAAGATATATATTTCTTTTACACTATAATAATTACTTATACAATACGTATGAAAAATACAAACATCGAATATATAAAATTCTTATGTCACGGTGTTAGAAGTTGAACTTCTCCGAAATGGCTCGACCGATTTTCGTAAATATTAGCGTGCATATCGGCTAGGGAGGAGAATCGGACAACATCTATTTTCTTGCCCCCTAAATGTTGTCCAACCCAAAATATTTTTTTTGACATTTTTTTTTGTATATGTTTAAATATGAGACTATATAAACAAAGTTTCACTTTAATGAATCAAATTAAGAAAACCGACTTTTGAGAAAAGTTATTTTACTACTGCATAACAATAAAACATTATTGTTGTGCACTGCTTATATACCCAAGGTAAAATTCAAGCAAGTAAAATAACCGAGTTTATTTTCCAAAGTGTTTGTGAAAATAGTGAAAATATTGAAATGTTACACTTCTACGTTGAAGTGCAATTCGTACTGCATGTTATGTTGCTCTCTTTTGCCCGAATGCACATCTGGCTCTTGTAGGGTATCAAAACTAACGAGACGAGGCAACCATAGTATTTACTTCTATATACAAAGTTACCAATGTGAAGTCTGGCAAAATATACTAAATCAAATCCAAATATCTTGATTCAAATAGGTTTATTACAGCACTTTTGAATAGCCAAAAATATTTTTTACACACGCTAATTCTAATGAACATCTGATGATGATATTAAAGAACGACTTAAGATCTAATGTTACGACGGTTCCTTCGCGCCCTGATCTGAGTTGAGCCCACAACAAACCCAATCGGGTATTTTGTATTTTTATTTTGTTACTATCGTCATTACAATATCATATAATGTTTAATATGTTTCAATCTAAATTAAAGCAATTCGGTCACTCCCACGCGTTTCCACGTAATCTTGCAACTTATAATATGATTTTTCTATCAATTTTCTTTTAACAAACACTTTGAAATTATTAATTGACATCTTTAGAACGTCTTGTGGGAGTTTATTATAGAAACGTATACAGTTACCCTTAAATATCGAATATATACTATTAGGCCTGGCTCACTCTAGGGGTTAGCTTTTTCGGTTGTGGCAGACATGGTGGGTTCGAGCGAATTGAAAACTGATACTGTAATCTGTTAAGAAATTCTCAGTATTGTCCCGAAGTTGGGAAGTTGGCAGTGTACTCCACCACCGTATCTCAGAGAGCATAATAAACCATCTCACCTGCTCCTGATCTCTCTCCGGTCGTGTCGAATTGCCATCACATCGGTCTATGATCCTGGCAACCCGCAGTGGAGCACTGGTAAGGCTATGCTCTAAAAACCCTCTCTTCTATGAAGAAGCAGGCCTTGTTCATTAGTGGGAGGTTAATGGTCTTTCGTTTATTTTTTTACTATTAAAAGGAATAATATAAAAACAAATAAAGCCAATTTCTGCACTATTTAATACGAACTACTTGAACTCTGTTGCATTCTTTAGGTGAACTTTACAAACGAATGCGATTTAAAGAAGTTTGATAAGTCACTTATTATATTTACAAATACCGTATTAACAGTGTCATGTACTAAATGTTTTAATAAATTTAACTTGTATGGATGAGTGAATGATATTTTGTTGACGATAAAAATTTGAGCAATAAGTGAAACCTGTAAGTATCACACCTCGAGTAAGATAAGGTAAGTAGCAGCCCATTAACGTCCCACTGCTGGGCACTGGTCTCCTCACTCATATGAGAGAGGGTTTTTAGAGCATAGAACCACCACGCTGCTCCACTGCGGATTGGCAGACATAACACACAAGTGTACTCTCTATTCCTTTACTCTCATAGTCCGACGTGACGGCAATCCCACACGACTGGATAGATATCAGGCGGAGGACCGACGCATTAATGTGCTCTCCGACACAAGGGGGTGGATCACACCGCCAAATTTATCCCAACTTCGGGAAAAATATGGCGAAAATGTTAAACTCAATGTCGATTTCGAATTGGCCCGACCCGGGAGTCGAACCCAAGACCTCATGTCTGTAGTCGAACACTAACTGCTAACTGCGAACCACTAGACCAATGAGGCAGTACATACGTAGTTACACCTCGAGTATATATTATTACTTTTATATAAAGATATAGAATAAAGATCTTTTGAGCTAAGCCTAACCTAACCTGGATACGAGAGAGTTGAAGGGATCGTCATATTTTTCTTGCTAAAATAGGTCTCTCTCTAACCCAAGTTTCCATCTTATAGAGGTACAGAGCTATCCATTCGCACTCATAAAAGTAAAATAGATGATACAAGTATCCGAACATCCTCTGTCGCTGATATACAGTAGGTATCAATAAGTACCAGTTTGCATCTCTTTCTTACAGAGGTTTTAGAGGCTAAAAATCACGATACCAGGCAATTACTCTCTCTTAAAAATGTTTTTCTTTTATCCAGTTCTCTATCATCCAGGATCGATTGTCTTCTTCAAATATTACCTAATAATAGGAATTGATCGTAGGTGCAACTTACGTTCGTTTATCAGCTTTTTTGTATATAAAACAGTGAAAGTATTAAAATTGAATCTAGCTATTATAAAAAAACATTGTTTTTATATTTTTTAACCATTAAGCTGAAATATATTTTTATTCCGTAGCTCAGGTGGAGCCATAAATAAAACATTAATCTTCAGAAGCGATTCTGCGTCTACTTTCTCGCATCGCATAATAAAATGATAAATGTCTTTAACAATATACAATGTTCTTGTTGGTTTGCTGAAGTTATGAGTATTCTGATTATAGCAAGCCATTCTCTTAATAACAAAAGCTTTATACCCGGCACACTGATTTTAATAAAATATTTCCTTTATGAATGAGTATCACTTGACTAACTGACTGTCATTGTATTGGTGGTAAGTGATGATACAGAAATCATTTATATCATATAGTTTCTACACAGTGTCGTACCAAAGAACAATATTTGCTTGGCAACATGTCTTTGTTGGTGTGTTGGTAAATAGCCACGGCCGAAGTCTCCCACCAATCTAGACTTAAAAAATGCAATTTTCTAAATTTGCATTATCGGGATTCGAAAGTGGGAAATCCGTTAGCCAAACTAGTACACCATTGCGCCGTTATTATAGTTGCGCCTTGTTTACTTAACCATCTTACGAAAAATTTAACGTATATGTATCTGACAATGCGTAATTACTTATGATTTTTTTTATTTAATGCGGATAAGCTAGCGGTTGACTGTGAACTGGAGACAAAACGGATATTCGGTTGCTATCCGGTATCCGGCCCATTTTAAGTCCGGCCGAATACCGGATTTCGAATAAATACCACATGAAGATTGAATACACTTTATTTAACAAAGAGAATCATTAATTTTGAATAACACAACAAAAACAACTTTTCGCTACGAACACTGCTTTAACTTTTGATCGTTAAGTTTTATATAAAAATATAGTTTATTACCAAAAATGTAATCTATTTTCATCGCAGATGTTTTTCTTCGGTATTTTAAATATTAATTAAATTTTAGTTTTATTTTAAAAATTTCTATAATTCTCGTTGTTTATCATCAAGACATTTTTTCATAACCTCTTATTTTAGAATACCATAAAGCACTCAATAATTCACTCGTGTAATGACTCGTAGTTCGACTAATATTCGCCAGACGGACATTCGGCTTTCAGGCTTCAAGGTTGGCCGGATATTCAGTATTCGGTATCCGGCACAACATATATCTTATCTCGGTGGTAAGTCTTGTCCAATCGGGTGGTAACTATCCGCAGCAATGCAATTTCCTAATTCGCCCTGCCGGAGATCGAACCCGCGACCTCTGCTAGCAAAACTAGGCTATTGAACGTAACGTATAGTTTTGTATTGGTTATTTTGGAGAGATTTTGAAAAATATGCTATGTATGTATGTATTTTGAAAAAATCATTATATACGTACATAGCATCACGCCTCATTCCCATAGGGGTAGGCAGAGACCACGTCCTTCCACTTGCCACGATCCTTGCATATCTCATTCCCTTCTTATATTCTCATTAAACCTTTCATACAAGTTTTTCGGTTTAGAGTACACTTGAACTGGCCCTTATTTAAAATATCCTGGATTTGGTCCAGGAACGTTCGCCTTGGTCTTCCTCTTCCAATTATCCCATTCACTCATAAATTCTTTTTGTCAATCTCCTTTCATTCATTGTCTATTCGTGCCCAAACCATCTAAGCATACCTTTCTCAATTTTAGACATTATATATTCTTTTATACCACAACGTTTCAATCCACTCATACGTCTCAATGCTCTCATCTCTACCGCATTTACTTTACTTATATGTTTCTTCTGCCATATCTAACTTTCTTTACAATACATAAGTGTTGGCACCAAAACTCCTGCATGCACAACCAGTCTGGCCCTTTAAGTCATCATCTGGCTATTTTTTAATTCGTTAAATTGACGCTCGTTATTCTAAAGTTACACTGTAGATAGACAGAATTTGTTTTATGGTGCATGAAAAAATCAATAAAGAAAGAAACTTAAGCGAACAATACAATTAGGCGATCTTATTTCATAATAACGTATAAAACGTATCTTGAATTAATTTCAGATATTGGATATTTCGATCTATTAAACCGTTGAGGCGACGGATCGTTGATGAAATGTAATATGACCAACGTCAAATATGTACTTGGAGTGGTATTTTGGCTGTAGCCCAAGAATCAGTATAATCTCGATTTCGGCAGGTTGTTGTCATCTAGCTGACCCCAATATGGGTCTCGAAAACCTCTTTTCGTCGATCGTAAAACTTTATTGCGACCTATAAATTTTTTAAGCAAGACGTCGATTTTATGTCAACTTTTCGTTTCTGTTAGTTATAAAAATAGATCAGTTTTTTTTATTTTCCCATAATACCGCCTCCTTCTAGCTATTTTATTATCGTTGGTATATACGAGTACATTGACATTAAAATTAGATTCATATATATTTTTATCGTTTCATCTGTGTCAAATAAGAGAGAGCAAAATTAACAACCAGAACTGAGGTTATAATATGCCAACCTTAAAAGATGGATATGCTGTACGGAACTTTTTTTAGATCTGTTAATAACGAACATTTCCTTCATATATGATTTTTGTGACACTTTAACCGTTTACGCAGCGTAACCATTAGAAGCTCCCAAAAGGAAAAAATGACCCTGGTTTTTGAACATTCTTCATCGGTGAACCGTTCCTGAAACTCTTGGCGTGGAGATATATATAAAATCATTCAAATTCAAAATATCTTTATTTAAGTAGGCATATTACAGCATTTTTGAATCTTCAAATGATATATATATATATATTTTTCTTTACCACACTCTAATGCTAATGTACGGCTGATGACGGTACTCCAAAACGACTTAAAATCTAAAGTTACGAGGGTTTCTTCGCGCCCTGATCCGAGAAGAGCCCACAACAAACTCAGTCGGGTATTTTGTTGTTTTGTTACCATTATCATTACAATATCATATTAGTTTAATATATTTCAATTCAAATTAGAGCAGTTCGTTCACTCTCACGCATTTCTATCGTCTAAGTAATCTTGCAACTTATAGTACAATCTATCAACTTTCTTTTAACAAAGACTTTGAATTTATTAATTTACATCTCTAAAATATGTTGTGGGAGTTTATTATAGAAACGTATACAGTTACCCTTAAATGAGTTGTTAATTTTATGCAGCCTACTACAATTTATAACAAGTTTGTTTTTGTTTCGTAAGTTATAAGATGTACATTCACTCTTTTTATTAAAAGAGGCAATGCTTTTATGTACGTACAACAAGTTTTGTAATATGTATACGCAGTGAACTGTCATTATCTTATATATAAAATCAAATTCAAAAGATCTTTATTTAAGTAGGCCTTTAAAGCACTTTTGAAACAGTCTAAATTTAAGAGGGTTCCTTCGCGCCCTGTCCTGAGAACAGCCCACAATCAACTCAGTTGGGTACTTTGTATTTTTTTACCATCATCGTTACAATATTATATTAGTTTAGTATATTTTTACTTAACATAGAGCTTTTACTTCCACGCACTTCTATCGTCTAAGTGATTTTTCAAATTATATTATGGTTTTAATTTTCTTTTAACAGACGTGAATTTATTATGCAGCATTTCTAGAACTTCTAGAATCTTATATTCTATAGCCTCCTTCAATAAATGGCCTATCTAACACCGACATCGTTTTTCAAATCGGTCAAATAGTTCCTGAGATTAACGCATTTAAACAAAATAAACATACTCTTCAGCTATATTAGTGAGGATTCATGAATAGCCTCAGTGACATTTCCATCCGAAAATAGACAGAATTTTCTATATATCTACGGATTCGGAAACTATGTGGGTGAAGCTACTAAAATAGATAAAAAAAAATACACACTTTTAAAAGGGTAAGACAATTTAGCGGAATTATATCGCCTTTGTTTATTATGTTATAGTTTTGATTACACTTTTTAGTAACTTGAATTATAATAAAGCCTTAATTCTAAATTTATTGATTTATATGTTACTACATAATTGATATTCATATCGAATGAGAATATTACAAATATAGTAAAGGGTGCAAAAGTGGTTATATTAATATAGGGACTTCCCACAGACAACCTTTCATTAGAGATGTACGGTTCAATGTTAGAACTGAAAATATTAAAGTATATTATTTAAAAAGAAAATACTGCCAGTTTTCTCTTTTAGATGTTAAAAAAATATTTTACATATTTAGGCCGCGGTGTTTTGTTAAAAACAGTGTTGTAATACGAGGTCAAGTGCTGAATGAAAACGTGCAAACACTCAAAGTGTCTGAATGTTTTTACAAACTGCAGAATTCTTTTACCTTACATTAAATAGTTTTCTCACTCGAGTGGGAAAGTTTTTAACAACGAATGCTTTTTTTTTAGAAAAAATGTTCGTTATTCAGGTCACTTCTTGTGCACTATTCAACTATACTAGTAGTCGCCCAGTGGTCGATATCCAACCATAATTATAGTTGACTACAATCACAGATTTCGCCAAGGCTAAACTGTAAATTTGCCTATTTTTTCCAACAAATTAAATGAAATTAATTAAAACAAAGAATGATATAAACAAAGAATGGGGTAATTTTTTCACGGATGAAACGAGTGATTAGCATCACGAAGATGTGTAGGGTTTTTTATACTAATTCGTTAAATGGTTAGATAGTTTTAATAATAATAAATAAAATATGGTATTTTTATTTGCCACTCGACATTTAATAATTGAATATAATATTATTCGTAAAATATAAAATAAAAATATTTCATAAATTCTCTTTTCTAAATTTTAAATGCAAAACAAAATTTATTAATAATTTCTAATATTGACAAAAAATACGTGGCATTTCTATTAACAGTTCGTAATTTGAAATTTTAATATATTATTTGTATTAATTTTCGACACTTAACATTGGTAATGATAAATAAATCAATGAAATTCCTAACATATCTTCCTTTTTCCCTCCCTCTAAAGTCTCGGAAAAGTAAAGTTTTAGATTTGTATAAAAATAAACAAGACTAAATTAGTTTGCCAAAGAAGTTTCACTTCTGAAATGTGTAATTAAAATTTATAAAACTCTTTTATCATTTGTTCCACAGACTAACAATAAACAAAAGGGTATATAAGCGTGACATACATAGCTGTGTTTGTAATGTTTTTTTGTTGATTTACTGTACATGTTTTATGCTTAAATCAATAAAAATATATACTAGCACTCCACTCTTCCTCTCTATATAAGTTATGAATGTGGGAAATTACACACTCTGTGAAATTTTTCTAAAGGGCGTGCAAAGTTTTTAGAGTATAAGGTGGTATGCAAATCAGAAAATAAAAAAGTAAGTAAGTAAGTAGCAGCCCATTAACGTCCCACTGCTGGGCACAGGCCTCCTCACTCCGAGGAGCGAGGGTTTTTAGAGCATAGACCCACCACCCTGCTCCACTGCCGATTGGCAGGCATAGTACACAAATGCACTCGCTATTCCTTCACTCTCGTAGTCCGACGTGACGGCAATCCGACACGCCGGAGAGAGATCAGGCACAGGACCGACGGCTTAACGTGCTCTCCGAGGCACGGGAGTGGATCACACCGCCAACTTCCCAACTTCGGGCAAATATTGAGAAAATCTTAATAGAAAACTCAATATCGAGTTATGAATTGGCCCGACCCGGGACTCGAACCCAGGACCTCATGTCTGTAGTCGAACATGCTAACCACTAGACCAATGACCAATTAGAAAATACAATTCTTTAAATTGGTAAATTGAGAATCTACTCTAGCAGAGCACTGTATATTTATAGTTTTGTACATGATCCTGAAATGTGAAATATTAATGAACTGTTTGTTATCTAGTACAATACTTGTTTTTTTTTACTACAATTAAAGTGGAAGAAAAAATTAAGACAATCTCGTAACGCCTTATTTCAGATTAAGAAAGGATTAAGAACGAATTTAAAGAAATATGGAACATTTTAAACATAAATGTTATTGTGCCACACTGAAAGATAAATATTTCACAACTTTATGGAATACAATTTTTTAAAACAGTAGATACAGTTTCTTGACGGCTTTTTCTCTGTAATGCCATTCTAACTCGTAGGTACAGTCATAACTAAGAGAAAAACTAGTGAAGATTCAAAAGATGTTATTGTCTTCTGGCATAAATAATATTATGATTTTGATTTAAGGATGGTATGAAGACAACTGGTTTGAAACTTATCTAGAACGTGAAGGTCTAGAGTGCACGGCAGAGCAAATGCGGGAGGCAGCAGAAGGTCATCTTACTACGGAAGCCTTGATGTGGAATCAGAATGCCAACCAGACTACAATCTCCGGAATGACTTCAGAAGATTTTCGGTGAGTATTTATAGATTGAGTGGGTTGAGATTGAGTGACACAGTAAGAAATAGTGTGATAAGAGAACGATGTGCTATTATAGGAGACTGGTAAAAAGGATTTATGAATCAAGGTTGAATGCGAAAGTTGGAAGGGGAAGA
Organism: Elymnias hypermnestra; assembly: GCA_015832385.1. Classification (NCBI taxonomy): domain Eukaryota; kingdom Metazoa; phylum Arthropoda; class Insecta; order Lepidoptera; family Nymphalidae; genus Elymnias; species Elymnias hypermnestra. Next base: position 258,880 of record JACTOM010000007.1, on the reverse strand, counting down.
CAAAGGCGCACTTTCCTGGATCAAATCCAGGACATTTTAAATAAGGGCCAGGTCAAGAGTACTCTAAACCGACGAACTTGTATGAAAGGTTTAATAAGACTGGAAGAAGCGAAGGAGATATGTATGGATCGTGGGAAGTGGAAGGACGTGGTATCTTCCTATCCCTATGCGAATGAGGCATGATACTATGTATTTATGTATTTATATAATAATAACCTGGATTAACCGTATCTTTGTTTGTGTGGTAAAAGGGAAGAAGTTTTAGTTTCTTTAATGTAATGCGTAAATTATTTTATCTTTAATTGAAAACTGGGAAAGAAAATTCATGGGAAAGATGTCCGGTAAAGAAAAGGTAAGTAGCATCTCACATCTCATGAATGTCTCACTACTGGGTACAGGCCTCTTTACTCATAGGAGAGAAGGGTTTTAGAGCGTAGACCTACCAAGCTGCTCCGCTGCGGGTTAGCAGGTATAGTACAGAAGTGTATGCGCCAATATAAGTGAACTATTTATTTATTTATTCTCATAGACCGATAGGACAGCAATCTGATTAGATCGAAGAATGATCAGATGCAGAACCGATGGATTATATAATTATTTTCTTTGAAAAGATTTAAAAGATTATTTAAGATGTATTTTTTAATTTTATGGTAAAAAAGGTAAGGTAAGTAGCAGCCCATTAACGTCCCACAGTTGGGCACAGACCTCCTCACTTATATGAGCGAGGGTTTATAGAGTATAGACCCAATACGCTGCTCCACCATTGGCAGGCATAGTACACAAGTGTACTATCTATTCCTTCATTCTCATAGTCCGATGTGACGGAAATCCAATACGACCGGAGAGGGATCCGGCGCAGGACCAACAGCTTAACGTGCTCTCCAAAGCATGGGGGTGGATCAAACCGTCTACTTCGGAAAAATATTGAGAGAATCTAAATAGAAAACTCAATAGCCATTTTGAATTGGCCCGACCCGGGGCTCGAACGAATGAGGCAGTAATTTTGAGGTATATTTATAAAAATACAATAAAATATTAAAATAAATAAAAGTACACTACAAATGGTACACTGTAGTTTTAATAACTTTGATATTTTGTTATTTCTGCTGTAATAGATCAAGATTGAATGAAGCACTTCGCGAAGCCGGTTATAACATTGACGGAGAGAGATATCCGGAGGGATATCAGGAAGCACCGCTCGCTTACGACGCTGTTTGGTCCGTTGCTTTAGGTAACTTTCTAAGTGTATAAAACTCCCTTATTATTTAGTTTTTACATTTATTAACATTTGTTATGAAGTGTAAAGAAATAAATTGATATAAAAATATTATTTACAAGTGAAAAATAAAGTTGCTTGAGTCGAAACACATTTTGCCTTTTGGTTTGAATACAAACTTTATGAATTTATATTAATACTGCGAATTTTTTTATGAAATAGTATTGACTTTTAAAGATTTAAACTGTTGCTTCAAGATGTGTATATATATATATAAATAATTATTTGAATAGTTACACTTACAAGAAACTAAATATTACTCGCAAATTTTCCGATACCGTGCGACTATGGTATAACAAGTTCTCGATAAGCATTTCCATCTCGGAAACAGTTTTTTTATGAATTTCAAGGTAAATGTCTTTTTATCGATGTAAAGTTATAAAAAATTTGGAAATGAACGAATGATATTAATATTTCGATTATATAGATTGAAATGTTTTGGCCACTGACAAAATAGACAAGTCTATAAGATTTACGCGTCAGGATACGCAATTCCACCTGTCTGCTCTCTCTGAACTGAACTCTTAAGTCAGATTCTTCCGAATGAAGAAGGTTCTGCTGGGTTTTCGTACGTAACCTCGTCCAGTCAGCTAGTCCCTTACTCCCTGAAAAAGGTTTATACTTTATTTGGCGTACATAACGTATTTCTCAATGAAAGTGATGTTGTATTTATTTTATTAATTCATACATATTTTTGCACATTTGTTTATGATAATGTACAGTAAAATAAATATAAGTGAAATATTAATAGGTCTTATTACTAGATAACGATTTCTTCCAGACAACCTTTGGTTAAAAAAAAACTGAAGGTAATGTAGGAGGTAGGCAATAAAATAATCATGTATACAATTATGTACCTAATACATATGTAACAAATGAAAATATTATTAAGATTTACCGGTGCATTTTTCTAAGTTGTTGAGTCAATGAATAATAATCAGTCAAGTTAATGTACAAGAGAAAATCAGACAAAAATTGTATTTAGTTTATGTCACAACGAGTCGTAAAGGTTAAATATATGTATATATTTTTTAGGATAGGTTTTAAAATCCTAACATAACAAAAAATTTACAGCATTCAATAAGACAATGGAAAAACTGGAGAAGAACGGGTTGAGCTTAAAGAATTTCACTTACACGAATAAGAAAATTGCGGACGACATTTACGAAGCAATAAACTCGACGTCGTTCCTGGGCGTATCGGTAAGTGTATTTTTTATAGCTTACGAGTAGACGGGCTGACGAGGAAAATATCTCTAAGTCGTACACGTTAAACATCATCATATAATATTTTTTTTGATCATGAGTGAGGAATTAGATTATTCCCCTTTCACTTTTTAATTCGCCAACTATCGATTTTACATAAATTTCAGTTCCAAATTTATATATTTTAATGCACATGTGATACGTAATTTAAATTAATTCTAATTTATGTTACTAACGTAGATAATAAGTAATGGCTACTAACGTGTATCGTGTATTATAGGTTTAAGGAACTAACATAGAAATAAGTTAATGTTACTAACAAAATGAGTCTTAGTTACTTGAAATAAATGAATAATTATTATATTATAATACAGGTAAAATCATGAAAAGCGTAACCTACAGACTATAAATTATTTAACCAAGACGTTTTAACAAGTATCCTAAAAGCTTATGTGTGCTGGTTTAAAAAAAAATTAAAATGTTTTTAAATACCTATAAAATTAGACAATTATTATTAAGTTTGCGTTCGACGGTAGGTAAGTTGCCCATTAACGTCCCGCTGCTGGGTACAAGCCTCGTCAATCATATGAGAGAGGATTTTTTGAGCGTAGACCCACCACGCTGCTCTACTGCGCATTGGCAGGCATAATACACAAGTGCACTATCTATTCTTTCACTCTCATAGTCCGATGTGAAAATCGACTCGGCCGGAGAGAGATCAGGTGCAAGACCGACGGCTTAACGTATTCTTCGAGGTACGGGGATGGAGCACACCGGCAAACTCCTAACTTCGGGCAAATATTGAGAAAATCTTAAAAGAAACCTCAATATCGATTTTTGAATTGGCCCGACCCGAACTCGAAACCTGTCTGTAGTTGAACGTCCTAACCAGTAGATCAATGAAGCAGTTTGACGGTAGACCTGATGGCAAATGATCATATATTTTAAGACAAAAACATGCTAACCTGGTAAGAGATAATTTACCTCTTATGATTTCTATATAGCCTCGTAGCGGAATGCAAGTTTTATGATTGGCGGCATGTTTTTTGCTGGTAGGGTGGTCACTAATCACGGCCGAAGCCTCCTTCCTACCACTTTCAGATTCAGATAACTTTAACGTTATTTTTATAATAATAATAAAAAATAAAGGTACATAATAAAAATACCCTGGACCCCTAAACTGGGGAAGCCCGTAACTTAGGTATCAGTGTCTTCCCAATTTTATAATATATTATACGCCTAACCTACTTATATAATAGAAAATTGAAAACGAAAACTTAATTTAAAACTAGTCCATAATGTGTTTTAACTGTTTTTGACTTTTGACGCCTGAACCAATTTTGATTAAATTCTTCTTGTGTAGTGACTTTAGGCTCTAAAAATCTAAGATTGAGGAGCCTGCGCATGGAAGAAGGTCGTTAATAGTTTACCTTAAACTCAGATGAATTGTGATAGTAAATAAAAAATCTGCCTTTAGACTTTCTGTATTAACAGATGGATTTTTATGGTGGAAATTGGTCTTAAATTTTTGCCCAGAGCAAAGAACGAGTTATGTAGCGCTCGTTAGCTTAATGACTTGCGGATTATATTCCATTATAGCTACAATTTGGGCTGGATATTGCTTTTTAATCACTTTATTTCGAGGCAGGGCGGGAATCAAATAGCGCGGTTGCTACATTAACACGCCTTTGCTTTCATTCAGGAAAAATTCTCATTATTTTTATGTCAGCCAGCTATTGACTTCCCCACTCCATCTTTTATTAAATATAATGAATAGCTTATTGAAAAATTTCCAATCTTATTCCCGATCAGCGATTTTTTATTATTTTCTGAGATGGGATTAGACGGACGATAATTTTAAATTATAGATGTTTTTAAACAAATTTTAATTAGTATAGAAGTTTATTTCCTAATTGCTATACCATTTAGCACGAACTTGTTGATTTTATTATATAGAAAAACTCTGTTACATGAGCTTTGCAAAAACATCGTACAGTTTTTCGCATACACGATTGTTATTTAATTAAATTGAAATAAGGAACTAATGTTTGAAAAACTGTGTAAACATTAAGTGTCACTCATTACACGTTTAAAAAATTAAGATTGAAAATGTTATTAGGACATAAGAAGAAAGTAAACTAAAAATAGTTATTAAAAAGAATTATAACTAATTTAAGGCGAACCTAAAATTTAATCTAAGTAAAACAATGAATTTTCCCAATCATTACGTTACTGTTTCTTTTCTTAACAATGAAGTAATACGTCCAAAATATAAACCTTGTTGGTATAGTTGTTAATTTGCATTATTTGTCATGATTTTGTATGTTTTTTCTTGTTCTTATTGGATTTTTTTCTCTAAAATCAAAAATCAAAATCAATTTATTTAAGTAAAGTCAAAAAGCACTTTTCATTGCAAAAATCTACCACCAGTACTACTGATAAATCCGCCGAGAAGAAACTGGCAAGAAACTCAACGGTTACTCTTTTAAAGATAATTTTGTATGTGTAAAATTGCTCCTGTGAGCAACTGGAATCAAATTCAAACATTTGTATCGCTTAAATGATCTTCAACATTATATGCCTTTTGTAAAAGGATGTTTTTGACATATTTCATAAAATTATGTGGAGGCAAACCTAAAACCGTTTGCGGTATCTTATTAAAAATGTATGATCAACCCGGCAAATGATTTCTAAACCTTCTTTACTCTAAAATATGGAATTACAAATTTGTTTTTATTTCTTGTTCGTTTTTATGTATTTCACGTTGTTTACCGTATAAGAGATTATTATCACGGATATATCAGGTATTTTGAAACGTATCGGGACGTTTATGTTTTTAAAAATCATTGTTTCCTTAGAGAGTTTATATAAAATAACAATTCCAATAGAAAAGGTTAGGTAAGGTACACAATGCATAATATTTTCTGGCTTATTTTAAAGTATAAAAACATGTCTTTCAATTTAGTATTTCATGTTATTAAACAAAAAAGAGGCCTTCCATATTCATTTCCCTTCACTACCAAAATGCTACTATACAATAATGTTTTGTAACAGGGTTTGGTAGCCTTCTCCTCTCAAGGAGATCGCATAGCGTTGACACAGATAGAGCAGCTGACAGACAACCATTATGTGAAGTTGGGATACTACGACACACAGGCTGACAATCTTACATGGCTGGACAGGGAACGATGGGTTGGTGAGTAGAGGAAAATATATCATATTCCTATATCATAAGACTTAAATTCAACTTAATAACTAACCCAAATATTCTATTGTCGACAAAAATACTCATTCAATTTTTGAATGGAATATTATACAATGCAACTTTGTACACACACATTAAATTTGAAATCACTCGTGAAATATTCGATCTGTTTTCTATTTATAGAAGTATACCTGTTTGCAGGTTTATTACTATAAAATATTTTGATTCCTTCGATATAAAGTTACTACCTTCAACTATAAATATTTATGGATCGTTTGGAACGGCGAGTGCTTTTGCAGATCGGAAAGGCTATAATATTTGTCGTCATTTCACAGATTACAACTAGATTCTAGTACAGACAATGGGTTTAATTAATAATGTGTAAAAATAATTCTGATGTTTCTAAACTCTGTCCTGAAATAATGTTATATGCTAAGTTATTATTAATAGTAACTGTTTTGGATTTTATTACCAATAATATCGATGTCAAAGAAATAACATAAAAACTTTTAAAGATATGCCAAATTTTACTTAAACTGCTGATCTTTATTCTGTTGTACCTTTCTATAAACAAACTGAATATCTAAATTATCAAATATTTGAGACTGAAGAAGTATTAATGAACATTGGAAAGACGCACAAATAAACATTGAGTGTTTTTTGTGATAAATTTGCTTTGAATCTGAATGGCGATGACATTGTAGAGTGCTTATACATCTAAATTGGATGAATTTAATTTAGAAAAGCCCCAATGATTTAAACGGCTGCTAATTACCATTTTATTATCGTAGTTTAAAGAATATCTTAAGGTAGCAGCAGCCTCAGTAAATAAATTCGTATATTAAGTTAATAGTTTTAATGAAAAATCTGTTATATGTATCAAACCGTCTTCTATGCGCTTATTACATTCATATATTTCAATTTAAGTTAATTATTTTAATACATTAAACAAACAACAAAACCAATAATTAAAATGAAATATTTATTGCAGAAGGATTAAAAGTTATCTCTAATATTTTGTCCTTAAAGTTTAGAATTTCAGTGTAGATTTTACACAGAATCCATTGAAGTAATGAATACATAATGTATAACCCTCCTTTGACAAACATTGTGTTCAAACAAAGCTACACGATTAAAGAGACGAATCTCAATTTCATTCCAAATACTTTTTTTATTCAAAAGTTTGAGGAGCAGTGATTTTGTTTGTCATTTAACTTGCAAACAGTTAATCGAACGGAAAATTTCCCAACAGCTATTCCTTAAGTGTCTTTTAAATTTCTTAGAGAAACAAAGTGGGATGGAAGACAATTACACTTCAGAATGCTCCAACACGGCAAGGGAATGGAAATTTAGTATCAGTTTCTATAAAAAATAAAACCTCATGATAGAACACTTCATTTTCCGAATCTTCTTCAGGATATATGGTCAAAATTATTTATGTAACTTGTAAAAAGCTTATGTCACAGTGTTTTTAATTGAAATCCTCCGTAAAGGCATAATCCAGTTTTATGAAATATTTAAAAATTAAAGCATTTTTCATCCTCCTACCCCTACTTACTGGTTAATAAATTTTCTTTTACACTTTATAAACTATATCCTATTCTTTTTGATGTTAACATGGGCAGTCTGCCCTTGACTGTGTTTTATTTATTTATTTATGCACCAAAAAAAAGAAGTCACAGTAAAGTTCGTATACATAGGATACCTTATCCCTTTGGAGAGATCTCTTCCAGGAACCCCAGAAAGTTAAAGATATTTTATAAAACATGTGGTGTAGGTGTGTACCTACATATTCTTAGATCTGAAAAAGCTAAGAATATGTCAGCATATATACAAGCTACAGATATATTATAAACATACATATACTCATACATAAACTACATATAATTTATACATATATACACACAGATAATATACATAAATACTAAAGATATATCCATAAGGAACTGGATAGAAAAAATAAATCATACACACGATTAAAATTCGCAAAATTTGTCATAGAATGTATTTGTAATGCGTGTATATTTATTTATTTTTGTAATTATTGTGTAAATTACATTTTTATTATAAACTAGTTATGCCCGCGACTTTGTACGTGTGGAATACTGTTTTCGGGTAGCATTTTTATTTATTTAGGTTAATAATTTTACAAATAAGACACATATGTATAAATAGTGTAGTGCACTAATTGCAATATTTCACTGCAAAGGGCTTATTGTCCTTTTTGAGGCTCTAGACTAACTGTGCACCACATTTCATTCAAATTGGTCCAGTAGTTTATGTGGGAAAGTGTAGCCAGACTTATTTTCGCATCTATAACATTAGTAAAGGCTTATTAGAAATAATAAATTCATATTTACGCCCAAGTAATCTTAAATAGATTTTTAATTCCGTAAATTTTTTTAAGTAAGAGAGTCTTTGAATTAATATTAAACGTCACATCTCTAAAACATCTCTACTAAAACGTGCATAGCATTTGTTTACTATAAAATATATACGTTTAAGGGATTTCTTGTAAGCAATCTTCAATATAAAGTATAAAAATTTATGCGTAAATAACGACTCCATTTTATACTGAATTTCTAAGTAAAGCTCAGTAGGAGGGATCACGGAACACAATTATTCTTTCAAGTGTTTCAGCGTTGCTTAAAACGAAAAATACAATCTTGGAATGCCAACTCGTAACTTAATTAAACAAACTGGACAAGTTGTCTTTGTTTTAAGTTAAATAACTTCTGTTCAGCAATTTCTTTGATTAAAGTATCGATCCAAACAAGTTGATGGTAAATAATTTGGCAGGACTTTTTAAAATCACACTTCGTTTTACTTGTGATAGATTTGCGCTTGACTGTGGTTACACTTGACCGTAAGTAATGCCACAATCTAAGATGAAAGCGCGCTAATCTGGTAAGAGACAATTTTACATACTTTAGTGGTGGAATTAAAATGTGTTTTTTAACTACTAGCAATTCCCCGTGGTTTCACCCGCGTAGATACCGATCTTGTGGCAGCGGAAAGTCTGCTATGTCGGACTATACATTTATTTTCGTTGACATAAAGGTTGTATTTCACTTAGTTTTTAATTACTTCTTCTCAGATTATTTTATCACGCTTACATTCATAATCTGATCAATATACAAATTTTACTTTACAACGAATATATATCGCCCTAATACAGTTTTAAATCGGAACCTTTTACCTTGAGCAGAAAGAGTATCAGGCAGGAGCCGCATACGTCAGTTTGGCTTTTAGTGGCTTTTGTGTCTTTTTATGTATAGAGTTTCAGAATTTCTTACTACATGGCGCTGGTAATTTCAAGTGAAAAAGTCTTATTATATGTTTATTATTCCATACAAGGCATTTTTCTTCCAATTTTTCTACCAGAATAAGATCAAACTTATACGTAATAGCAAAATATGGGTAGGTTTTTTGCTATGAAAATAGAGAGATAAATATTAATAACTCAATTAAGGATAACCTTTTAGACTATTTTCACGTTTTCCTCGTGTATAATAAACATTAATATGGAAGTATATTCATATTAACATAGATATTATTTTTCTATTTTAAGAGAAAAAGATATTACAACTTATTTTAACGTACTTATATATATATATATATATATATATATATATATATATATATATATATATATATATATATTTTGCAATAAGAACCCTTCATAAAAACAGTATTGTGAAGATAATTCGCCATTATAAATTTTTAGCAATTTTATAAATAAATAAAGATAACCTTTGTAACTTTTAAATTTATTTCCTTTTGCTTGTGTTTCTTTGGATAGATTTTGTTTTATTGTGATTAATATATTTTTTAAATATTTAGGGGTGGAGATGGAACAATATACCTTATGAACTAAAAATCTCACAAACTTAAATTACTTAAACTTCTCACATATTTTCCAAGCACACTTTGCAAGTTGCATTACTTTGAAAGTATTTACTAGTGTACTTTGAAAGAAGTATTACAATGTGTAAAACTATGAAATGACCCGTTTTCTGGTGCATTAGTTTAAGTAAGGGAACCTAGTTTTATGTCTCAAGTTTTACGATCATCGGACATAGGGGATTCTTTATGAGCCATCTCACAGTTACAGTGTAACTTATCAGTACTTCTTGTGTAATATGGTACCCTCAACAATTTAGTAGACAATACCTTAAAGATATAAGAATATTTTCTTCCTTCAAGGTTACTATTCTTGTACGTATATTGTATAATGTACTGTGATAAGGAAACGTTTTTGAAAGACTAGTTGAACAACGCAACATTATCTTCGTACACTTAAATTTGTTACATAAAACTACGGTACCACCTATTTATTTGACTTTTTTTTTGGTAAAAAAATGCATACAACCCTTAATTTTCACCTTTCTATCACCAACCCTTATCTTTTAATAGCGATAATAGTTATTTCATGAAAACATGATGATTAAAATCATATCATGGAAAAGGCAAGCCAAGAATTTATTTTTTAAACACTCATTCACAATAACAGCATTTTATACCTGTCTCTTTAGGGGTTATCGTATGGGAGCTGTATTATGGAATGTGGGTTTCGACTCCTGCGGTGTCCAAATCTTCCAGTGATGAGTGATGGTTTGCCGAAGTCGGCACTAACTTGTTGGTGGACAGAATCCGCAGTTTGGGCCTGGAAATGTCCGCCACCGAGACGGATAGTCTGCTCTTACACGGACGGGAGTGAGTTAGGATGGGATGCGGTTGCCTCCTTCTGCGAGGCTGTCATCTCGTTAAAGGAGGCAATACAGAGAGAAAAAGAAAATGTTCCTGATGCCCCGAACCTTCGAAGGAGGAGGCCGGGTAGCAGAAGGCGTCTTTATGAAAGCCTCTTGACTCCTTCTTGAAGCACTCCTTGCCTGTTGTATCCGGAAGTGTCAGAGCGAATGCGTAAGGGAGCCTCTGACATCTCCAATTCAGGTTGATGAGGGTGTTGCTGGGTTATTGGTGGGTATTCTGGCTAAGCTAGCCAGTCCAACACTCCTATAGTCCACACTATATATTTGTATATAGATATTACGTGACGTGTCTTAAAAAGGGCTATTAATTTTAATTCATAGGACAGGTGTCAAAAAAATTATAAGGGTTGGATTATAATTCTTAATGTTATAACGTCGCAATATATATTAAACACAACGTATATGCTCGTAATAATTGTCACTTATAATTTGATATCATATATAAATAGAAGTAAAAAACGCAAATATAATAGAGGCACATATAGTTATGATACGGTTTTTTCAGGTAAAAGCTCCTGAAGTCGTTTACGGGACTAAGTATTAGTAATCATCCAACCTTAAACTCAATGTACAAGCAACATGTAAGGAGATTCCATGACGAAAACGCTTGGAATTCAATCCAGTTTTATATACATAAGCTTATATTATCTTATACATAATATTATATAGATATATATGTATGTTTATAGTATGTAAAATATATTTATTTATAAAGCCCCCATTCTCCTTTGTGTATTTTTTTTCTCAAAAATATCTCAAACTGCACCATTCCACTTTTCTTTTTAATCACTCCTGTCGCCAAAGGTTATTTGGAAGAGATTGCTCATAGCAATAAGACCGCCTTTGAACCCCAATAGCCAAATTTTGTTTGTATTTTGAATTCCTATAAATATATTTATTTCTTGAAAAAAGCTTGATAAGTTTACCTGATTAAAGTATATTTTGAATTTGATAACTTCTAACAAAACTTGTACGGATGCCTTGACTTTAATTCTTTTTGAAATATTATGGACCGAAGAAAACTCTACGAAGTTTATTCATAGCACGTCGTGTACAAACCCTAATCTCTTAGAGCCGAACAAAGCCCCCTTTTCTCATGTTAGGTATAAAAACTCGAAGTTTATCGTAAGCTGATAAGCTGTACACGTACATGATGGTTAAAAAGGAGAATTTTTCGTGAAAAATAGCTTACTTTTTTGTTGTACATCTTAATGTTACGTTTAAAAGACTTTTGACTGTTCAACAGTACAAACTTCGACAGTAATAATTTCTTATAGTTAGTAATCTAGGTTAAGATTTGTTTTTATGTTTTTTTGAATAGTTAGTAGTTAACCGGCTGATGCTCTGCCCGTGACGTCAGACTAGGCTATAGGGCTGCAGCTGAAAATCGGTGCCGTTTGTCAGGTTTCTGGCACACAGCAATACCGAGATGTTCTGCCTTCTCGGGGCTGGGTGGGGGTTGCACAGCATTTAAACCATTAGTTGTGGTTTCAATGTAGTGCAATTACTCAATGCATATTTTTCACAGATGTTTATATCATATAATTGCGCCTAAACACCGAATAAAGTTATTTTCTTTCTTTCTTTCTTTTTAATACATCAATATTACGGAATATTAAGGTACATCAGAAATCGCTTTACGAATCAAAAACTTTTGAATCCATTGAAGTTGGATTTAGACAAAATGTTAATAATAAATTATACGAATGCCATTAGAATTGTAATAAGAAGTTATGGGGTTTTTTAATTAATTATATTTTAAACAACTTAGTTGTAGAAATCGAACCTTTTGAAACCACGTCAGAATGTTGTAATCAACATTTTGACGTGGTTTCGAAAGGTTTTACATTAAATTGCTTATTGAAATGTAATTTTTAAAAAGTTATTATAGTCATGATGGCCTAATGGTCGTATACGTATATAAATTTAAAAATTAATTATAGTACTTTTGTACAATATGTTTATAATTTACTGCATTCTCTAATAAATAAAATCTCATGCCACTGTGTTTCTTATCGTACTTCTTCGAAACAATGAGTCTTAATTATTGTACTCCCATTATCCAATTTTAAATCACGACACGAAGTTGCGCCGATGAGGTGCCCGTGCCGCGGCAAAATTTGTTAAGGAAGGACATATTTAATGCCATGGAAATAAATGTAGAAATAAATACTTAGTGATTTTACTATTACAACGTAGTAGTTCATGCAGATTGTTATATAGAAAGTTTATTTACCAGGGGGGAAGGTACCACCGGATCGTACGGTGGTTGTGAACGAGCTTCGCACCGTATCACTGTCACTGTTTGCATGTATGACGGCGCTCTGCATCGCTGGAATATTGGCCGCTATCGCTTTAATAGTCTTCAATATTCTGCACAGGCATCGAAGGTATGTACAAGAGGAAATTATATCAGTTAAAGTAAGTAGCAGCCTATTAATGTTCCACTGCTGGGCACAAGTTTTATCACTCATAACAGTGAGAGTTTTAGAATATAGACTCACCATGCTGCTCCGCTGCGGGTTGGTAAGCTACACATAGCCCGAATTACTCCCGGGAATTCCTCACGATGTATTCCTTCATCGGAGGAAGTATAATAATGGATTGGAAAAGACAATCAAGTACGTAAGTTTCACTTTTATAAGGCAGGCAAGAGTACTCGCCTTATAGGAGGATCTCAAAAAGTACCACGTGGCGGGGGCCTTGAAGATTTCTCCGGAGATCCCGAGGCTTCCCGTTATACGTAGAAAGCGGGCGGCATTTCAGAGGAAAAATTACACAAAACTCTAAACTTCTGGCTGGCGATCCTCCTTGGTGGCGTTGATCGCCGGGGAACTCTCGTTTGAGAGCACTGTAAGCGCGATGCTGTCAAGTGAGCGATGTTGGGCAGAAGTGGCCTTCTTTTGCGAGTCTGTTATTTCGGTAAAGGATGCTTACGAGCGAGAGAGAGAGAACGCAGTAGAAGCTCTCTCTCACCGTCGAAGGAGGCGGTATACTATGGGGTGCTTGTTTGCGCGCCTGCTCCCGCCTCCATGAATCCTCAGTCGGACTCATTTGGGGTATTAGGGAAGAATGCGCAAGCTGAACCTCTGGTGTTTCACTCACGGATGAAGAGGGTTCCGCTAGGTTTTAGCGGGTATTGCGAGGTCTCCTCCCTCGCCGAGTCCCACACTCTTGACCCGTTCAGATCGGGGTAAGTGCGTAAAAATATTTCCCAGTGCAAAAAAAAAGCTAGCCCCCTAAAAAACTCGCGTATCTTATGAAGATTTGCCCTTCGTCAAAAAGGAAATTTAAAAAAGGCCATCATGGCTTTTTAACTGTATGTAGTACAAAAAACACAAATAGCATCTATTTTACGTCTCATTGCTGGGCATAGGACTCCTTACTTATAGGAGAGAGGGTTTTTAAAACATAGCTCCATCTCCCTGCTTCACTTCGTATTGGTGGAGTATACATTACTCAGAGTCTCTCACATCGCCTCTCTTCTTCGTTCGGTGATTTGCCAGCCCTCTCGCATCTACCTATAGTGAATACACTGTTTTGTTTATTACAGTATACGTAACAAGTGTCTTACTTAAACAATTTCACAGGGTTATCCAATGGTCACATCCAGCTTGCAATACAGTAATGCTATGTGGTTGCTGCATTTGTTTCGGGGCTGCCGTCGCTCTTGGTGTAGATGGAAGATGGGTACAACCAGAACACTTCGCTGGACTGTGTGCTGCGAGAGCCTGGCTTTTAGCTACAGGTTTCTCTATGGCTTACGGCGCAATGTTTACAAAAGTATGGCGGGTACATCGGCACACTACGAAACCAAAGGTGGACACTAAGGTAATTGAAAATCTTGAAAATTTACACGTTTTACGTTGGCTCTCAATACATGGCGGTGCATAATTTTTAGGTACTAATACTATAAGTTTAATATATGAATTTAAACTTTATAACTGAAAAACCTTTATATTTTGAAATATTCAAAATTATAACCATTATATGTTTACAAGGTACAAGACTATGCTAGCTAGAATCTTAAATTAACCCAGCCGGAAATCAAACCTTGTATCTCGCCTAACGAAGCGATCACCACGCATTGCATCATTCTATCCCTGTGATTGTCCAGTCGAATTTTTTATTCGCCCCCGTAATTTGTCCGCGCTTTTTAATGGAAATAACCATCGCCTGCCCCGCTTCACAAAGACGTTTTTGCGTCTAATGACTTTAAAGTGGTTCTTGGGACTTAAATGTTCATGAAAGATTAACAAATATTTAAATTTTTATGTTTGCTAATAGATAAACTACGCAATTTTATATTTGTTTATTAAATTAAGACTCTGGTGTAGCGTCATGATGCGCAAAACTTTGAGATAGTGAAAAACATCCGTCTTTTATTTATAGCTCATATCTTAAAAATTAAAACTTACCTCGAGGGTTGTCATTTTAATTTACATCATTTATGTCATCAAAAATACAAATAATCACTAATAAACCCTCACAGTTTATAAATTACCACAATCAAACTTAACGAACTTAACGGCGCGACACACGCAACGTTAGTAACGGTCACTTTGTAACTGATTTTTTTTTCTATTGTGAGATGTTATTCTTACGCACATTTTGTTACCACAGTTACCGAGAAGCGAAATAGATAATACACATTATGACTTAAAAAGAAAGCAGTGCTTGTATTACTGATTGACCGAGTTGAGACAGAACTATCGTATCACCCAATAGCTGACACGGGCAATTTAACGGATACCTAAAATTTTTTCCATTAAACCGATTGTGTTGTTTTGTATTACTCTTAAATAATACTTATTCATAATGTAAATAGAAAGATCTATTAAATAAACAAAGAAGTTTATATCTCTTCTGACAGACAGAAGCGGTCTACTAGACTCGACCTTGTAAAAGTGACGTATGAAAGCCTTACCCACGTCTGTTCCTAAAGACGTTAAGTAAGGATTAGGTTTTGCACTAAATATGTCACTATTCTAGCAAAATAGGAAAAGTAAAATAACTATGTGACATAAAAATTTATATGCTACAAAAAAGTACACAAAAACTAACATTTGATATATAGTGTGACATAAAAGTAATTTAGGAAAAGTGCCTGAAAAACATATTAAAATGCACTGGCAATACCTAAAAGCCTCTTTCGCTTTCCATTTTATCTATAGCGTGATTGAAATTAGAAACGTGAGCTTAACAACGCTAGTCCACCCCCCTGTGTCGTTTTTTAAAAATAAATCTCGCATTTGCCAAGGCTTCGTGGATTTAAATCAAAGTGCAACATTGTCTCCTCTATAATATCTTTCTCCCCGGAATTGCTTAATAGCTCTCGTTGTTTCTTTAAAGCATAAATGCATCTCCTGCTAAATAAGATATAATGCTTCAATTAAAAAATAATACCAAAAATAGTACTCCAAAACTTAAGCCTTACGCTAAGATGCTTGGATCCTCGTCCAGAAAAGTCGCGGGTTCGAGTCCTGGGATGTCACCAGCAAGTTTTTCTTTGTAATAAGCCACTTACATGCTATATTTTACATCTAAGAGTGTGCTTTACGATGAAGGAGAAGAATGTTAGGAAACCTTCGTATGCCGGAAGCAATTCCGGGATATGTGTAACCTGCCATCCCACAATGGACCAACGTCGTGGGTATATGTATATTATAAACACTTTGAAGCCTATGAGTGAAGAGGCTTGTGCCCAGCAGGGGGACGTTGATAGACTTCAATTTACATTACTTCCAGAACTAAATTTCTTTACTATATAAAATACAAGTAAAGTGTTAAAATTTAATATATTTTTAATTTCAAGCTTGGTCGTTACTGTCTTCTGTAATATGTGGATTCCCGCTCTTAATGAGAGAACACCGCAAAAGGAATATGTATGCCGAATTTCAAGTCAATCAAGTGAATTGTTTTAGCATTTGACAATTTTTTTTAATATAAAAATGGACTAAGTTCGGTCTTATAACATCAGCTATCGGCCAGTTAAAATGCCATAAAAATCTGTTATTTTCAGAGATATTCAGAATCGTGTTATTTAAAAAAAAAAAGAGGATAAAGGTTAGTCTTAAAAAATATACGAACACTGATGCTGAGCGTTTTGATCAAAACATAGGCCCATAAATTAAACGTAGATCTTTAACAAGAAACAAACACAAAGGTAACAAGCACACCGGAACAAATAAATTCTCTCTACAGCGTAAATGGCTGGGGGCGACTTTTGTTCCCTTTAATCTATAGCGGAGACTTGAAACAAGCGTAGGAAACTGCTTTCCTTGTTGTTTCTGTAAGAAGTAAACTATAGAAAACAAAATTAATGCATACATGAACCTACAAAATAACTAAGAAGCGTTGCCAAATAACGCCTATAAAGATATTTTGAGTGTTTTTACGATCAACAGATTTTTTAGCTTTGGTAGAGAACGAGAACTAATTACAGTTCTCAGGCCTTTTTGAAGTAGTATCGTGTACTCGCAAAAATTAGTAAAAAAAGATTAAGTGGCAGCCTATTATCATTCTACCGCTGAGTAAAGGCCTCCTCGCTCACAGGAAAGAGGGTTATTAAAGCATAGACCCACAACGCTGCTCCACTATGGGTGAGCAGGCATAGTACACTAGAGATCTCTATTCTTTCACTCTCATAGTCTGATGCGACGGCAATCCGACAATGCCGAAAAGGGATCAGGCGCAGGACCGACGGCTTAACGTGCTCTCCGAGGCACGGGGATGGAGCAAGTATTAAGAAAATCTTATTAGAAAACTCAATATCGATTTTTGAATTGGGCCGACCCGGGACTAGAACTCAGGACCTCATGTCTGTAGACGAATCATTAGACCAATGAGGCAGTTTTGAGAACAATTTAATATTCATTATAATGTATACTGTAGGGCACATCATGAAATAACTTATTACTACATAAAACTTATAAATACATGTACAAAAGGCGTTCTTATCGCTGAATAACAATTTTTTCCAGGCAACCTTTAGGTTTAGAAAGGTGTTAAAATCGAAACAGATGGGCGGTAACTTAGCGGTACATTATACTCAATTAAATTTAAGACATATAAATATATTAAAAGGTATATATGTAAACTACTTAAAAATTTTGACGGTCTCTTTAACGCAATGGTTCTATAAATGGTCTTGTATGATCTAAGTCTGGAGTAATGGAAAGCCTCAGCTTTGGCTACCCTAAGAACAATAATGCTCAATGAAATTTCCTTTTTTGATTTAATTATACGGCCATTTTCCTACACATGAGTTACGTTTGCTCCAAATGATCAAAGAATTTATAATTTTATTTAAGCAGAGCGAAAAATGAAAATACTAAGTAAACTTCCAACATTTTAACGCTGTTGCTATCGCTGGCAAACAATGTGGTCTACCGCGCATTGAAAACGTTATTTACTACTAACGATATAATCTGTTTCGTCATACATTAAGTATATTTGAAAGCTAGGTTTTATCAATTCTTTATCGAACTTAATATGTGCTTAAGACCTCACAGTTGATTGAATACGTAATTAAGGCAATTTTGCAAGACGCAACTTTTGTGTTCCATATGCTATTATATTTTTTGTTTATACACTTCAATGCACCTTAAAAGTAATAAATTTTAATAAACAGACAGAAAAAAGTATAACAGACAGCTTTATCGCTCAATAGCGATATCATCCAACAACCTTAAGTTAAAAAACTGAAAATATGAAAGAAGCAAGGTAGGCAATAACATAAACACATCAATTACTACACCCTAATACATATATTATGGTAAATATACAACACAAGGTACACAAATTTACAATATATGTGAATAAATTAAGCAACTAGAAAAGTCTGTGCGCTTTTCATTTATTTACTGTATATCTCAAGCAAAATAAAGTAGTGTGGTAATTTTTTGTACATTAAAAAGCAAATTTTAGGAAGTATCAATAAATGTGTTACATAATTTTGTTTACTTTAAATAAAACTGTAAAAATGTAAGTAATGTATGGCCGTGACAAATACAATAACTCGTGCTTGTGTACTTTATGAAATTATGTAGTTTTATTTAAAGTAAACAAACTTTAGTAACACATTTAATGATACTTCTTAAAACTAGATTTTAAATGTACAAAAAATTACCCCACTACTTTATTTTGCTTGCTATATACAATTCATATAAGTAAACAATAAATTACAAGCGCACGAACTCTATTGCAAGAGGTAGAACTTTGTTGACAGATTTTTAAAGGTCATCTTCATAAAGTAATAACATGTACATAACAAGCAAACATAATATTGAGAAAATTAACTTGTTTTTCAGTTGAATTGTTGCTGTATTCTTTGACATAACCAATTAAAGTATGACATGAAGCTCGCAAACAATGTAACGTATCTTGTGGTCGTTGTTTACTTGAAGCAGTGCTGTCTGTTTTGTGAAGCGTTCAATATACGTCAAGTGGAAAATCGTTGAGTATTTTTCCATTTGAGTATATTGCGGCTTTTGAATGAAATCTGTACCAACCACTTCACGAGGGTTGAGAAAAGTATATATTTATATTTCTAATATATATCGATGACCCCTATGTATAAAGAGTCCTCTTGCTCTTTATACGTTAGACGTCTTTTGTAATTTGGATTATTATGAGCTATTAAAACATTAGACGGCCTCGCTGGCGCAGTGGTGAAAGTACTTGCTTTCTTAGCAGAGTCGAATCTAGTTACTAGCTAGTTCTGCGGTACTGCGTAGAAACCATAAGAAGTAAATAGTCTCTTACCAGTTTAACGCGCTTCTATCTTAGACTGTATCATCATTTACCATCAGGTGTCATCATAATAGTCAAGCGCTAACCTATCAGCAATTTAAAAACTATACTTAAGAAAAATATACAAATAACTTAAGCGAAATTTCTTTAGGCGCATTAGGGTAAAATTTTTACGGATGAAACGCGTGATTAGAGTAACGAAGATGTGCAGCGTTTTTATGCTAATTCGTTTGTCGGTTAGCTTTAATATTTAAAAATAAAATGTGGCATTTTAATTTGCCACTCGTCATTTAATATACATTTTTTTGAATTAAAAAACAAAATTTACTTAATTATTTGTACTATTGACAAAAAAAACACGAGGGATTTTTATTTACAATTCGTCATTTGAGATATCAATAAATTTAATTGTATTAATTTTCGACACTTTTAATATTGAAATGACAATTAAATTCCTAACATATCTTCCTTCATCCCTTCCTCAAAGTCTCGGGAATCTAAAGTTTTACATTTGTATAAAGACATAATTAGTTCGCCAAAGAAGTTTCACTTCTGACATGTGTACTTTGTACACACACACACTTTAATTTTTTTTATCTATGGAACACTGACTTACGCAATTAGGGCTTTGTAAAACATTCGTATACGTAGGGAAAGTCGATATTCTTACCCGTATATTAATAATCTACATATATATAAAACAAAAATCATTCAATCGATATGGCCTAAACCGTTGCTATAAAAAAGCAATAATGCGAAAATGGTTTTAAATCACTATTCTCACACCCTCACATTTGGATTGATTAGGAAGTTACCCAAATGATTTATTTGACAGTGTAGACAACCAATAACCATACTCACACGTGGTTTGGTACTAAAGGACAAAAGCGTTTGTTATTTTATTATAACCTTAGCAAATGTAAAATGTATTGACGGCCTCTGTGTATAATCAGCCAACTTCAAAATATCCTCTTGTTTTAAAACAATATTTTAAAGTTTGCATTTAATTATTATTATACTTTTGGGCTTATGAAATATTTTTTTTTAAATATGACGTTATAATTTAAAAAAACCTAACACCAAGTTTGATTAATGGAGTGATATAATCGTCAAAATGTCTAAATTGATGTATTAAAATAAATAAATATTTAGAAAAGGCCGTGGTTCGATGTAGGTACATTAAGGGAAATAAAGAGAAGTTTTCATTCGAATATATTGTGACTTCAGGATTATGTGCCAATAGTTTACAAAGCACTTAATTAGGGCTGTGAAAAATATACCTTTGGTTGACTAAACGCTATATTTTAGCATTTCGTAGGCATTTACATCTAAAACGTCGCTAACTAACTGTAAACATCCCATACAGTATAATGTTTATGTACTTGTACGACAACAGAGTTTGTTTTCTCGAGCGTTTGATATACTTCGAGTGGAAAATCGCACAGAATATTTCCAGTTCAGTATATTGTGGTTAAATGAAACAATTCTCTACGGAGCTGAATAGGGTTGGGATAAAATATTTGTTTATAGTTATATAAACAACTAGTGAATCCGCGTTACTTCGTATACATCACACAAGAAAGAGAGAACAAATTTGATTAAAATAAAAAATAGATAGTCAACCTTAAATAACAATGAAACTATTCCGAGCTTTTAATTAAACGCTTCTACAGAAGTTCTAAAAAGGAATACATATTTTGCGGTTTTTTCAAAAAAATTCAATCTTGTTTCTTTAATTTTTTATCGTAATGTGATTTTATATTACCGATAGCCTCTCTCGAGAAGTGAGAGAATCGACCAAAAATAAAAGAATCGATCATAAACCCGTAGTTTCTGCGATTAGCACGTTTAATTAAACAAACAAACTATTCAGCTTTATAATAAGGGCTTAATAGCCAGATAAGGAGCAACATGATCGCACGTAGATTCGCTAACCGAAGTTGAACATATTATTCAAAGCGTATTGTTTATCAATGTATTCATATCAACTATGGTGTAAATATACATGAAAGGCAATAAATACCATAAAAGTGAAGTATAATGATGCATATTGTACTCTTATGAGGCTGCCGAGGTAGTTCATCAGGCATGTTCGCTGAAACAGGGGTTCCGGACTTCTTAGGGGTAATTAAAAATCGAATAGCCTCCTTCTGGAGTCTCCTTCAAAACTCTAAAAATGCTATTTTCCGGTCTCGAATGACGTTTCAATTCCCGTAGACAGACACAAAATCTCTGCTCACTGAAATAGTAATAAAAAGTTTAAAAATATTTTTATTATATACAAATGGGATTTATCAACATTTTCTACTAACTCTTATTTTGTTAGCGTAGTTGAAAAAGTAAAAAACAGTAAGTAGCTGCCCAATAACGTCCCACATCTGAGCACAGGCCTTCTTACTCATATGAGAGGGATATTAGTGCGTAGACCCACCACACTGTTCCACTGTCTACTTGCATTTTAGACATTTAACACTTTTGTAATAATGATGATTATATCATCCCATTTCAAAACCTAGGTCATCGTTTATTTAAATAATGTAGCCATTGTAACTTGATGTCTGAGAAAACGTATCTTAAGTACAAAGTATAATACAGTAATAAATAAGTTACCTTTTGTCTCTTTATACATAGGGGGCCCTTGATATATATATATATATATATATATACTAAATTTGACAGGTCGGCCATGTTATCGTTTGTCGATGTTATCAAGTTCGTTTATTATATTACATTTTTGTGNATATATATAACAGAAATATAGGTTGCTTTTATGAATGGTTCATGGTAACGGAAAATTTCAGACTTTTATGACATTGACTTTTACCAATACTTGTAACAAGCTGCTAATATCGTATTATATATTTAAAATTACATATATACATGAAATTATGATATTTTGAATTGTTTTTGGCGCTTGTGGTTAAAAAATTTAACGGATGAAGCTCGTGATTAGAGTCACCAAGATGTGCAGGATTTTTTATGCTAATTCGTTTTAATATTTACAAATTACATGTGGCATTTTTATTTGCCACTCGTCATGTAATAATTTAATATACTATTTTTCACAATATATAAAATATTTCATAAAATCTCTTTTCTAATTTTTAAATTTCAAAACAAAATTTCATTAATAATTTGTAATATTGACAAAACACGTTAAACTTTTATTTGCAGTTCGTGATTTGAGATTTCTTTAAATTGTTTGTATTAACTTTCGACACTTTTAATGATGTTTAAATTCATTAAATTCGTAACAGATCTTTCTTTTTCCCTCTCTCTAAGTCTCGGAAATCAAAAGTTTTAGATTTGTATCAATATAAACGAGACTTAAAAATTAGTTTGCCAAAGAAGTTTTAATTTTTTAAATACAAATATTTTTACAAAGCTTTGTTCAACCCTGCGCTTTTTATGACAAAAAGACAATTGGCATCAATCCAGAAACATCCCTTATGTTATATACACTCGTAAGCTAAAGTGGGATGATAATGTTCCCTATCAATTTATATATTTGTGAGGAGTCAATTTCCGAGCTCATACAGTAAAGGGAGCGTTAACAAAAAGCTGACACAAAGGTAACAAGCGCACGGGGACAAATAAATTATATATAACGACTAAAAGATGTATGTTTTTTTTACGTTAACTCTGAAAAAGATCGATAAATTTACTCACTTATTTATATACTTGCTCACCTGGTGTTTCCCCTGCGTAGTAAAGTATGGAGTTATTTATTAGATTGTCAACCTAAATCTGTCTTATGTATCCAAATTCACTGAAATTTCACTAAAGCCATTTAAGAGTACAACTACATACACATTTATAAAATAATTATATTTATAAAGACCGTTCCTGATTCTGTGGAAATATGAGGAAATTCGAGCCAAAGTGTCAATGTAAACTATTATAGATCCTAAAGACTTTAAAAAGATCCTCAAAAAAGGTCCAAATATTTAAGGGTTAAGTCCTATACACATGTACAGTAGGATTTTTTTATATAATGATATATAAATAACCTTGTTCACTAATAACCGGATGAAAATTTAATGCTTAATATTATTAGGGGTTAGTTTCTTTTAAATATTTAAATAAACTAAGGGGTTTCACAGACGACACAAAAGTAAATATTTTCCATAAACAGCAAAAAGATAATTATTTTTATAATGAGCCGCATTCATAATGAGAAACCCTTCTCCAAAACAAACACGAAGATAACAAGGGTCCTACAACAAATAATTAATAACACAACTGAAAAGTCAGAAGATAAGTTATACATAGCGTTATAGCGTTTTAAGAACACTTGAACTTCGAACTAAAACTCCTTATTGATTGTTTGTATTTATTAGACTGAGATTTTTATTCGTAGTATTTACTGTTATATATATATATATATATATATATATATACATGGTATAATATTATGTGGTTTTATGAGTAAACGATGCAAGTGAAACAGCTGAAGCGAGCTACGGGCACAGCGATATTGGCACTTTTCATTTTCACTTTACCTCTACTTCGTGGACTGATGTAATCCTATATACTATAGATAGACGAACGATGAAGAACAGTTATAATTTTAAAATATTTTCTTATATAATATTATAAACGACTAGCTGACGTGCAAGACTATGTTCTGTCTGTTAAGTATGAAAATTGGATTCAATTGATGTTATTAATAGATAAAATACCAATATTTAAAAGGAAGCATGCACTTAGTTTAGATGAGGTCTTATAATTAAATATATTTTCTTTTTATATTATTTTCGTCATAACATTGCAATTTTCTTTTCTATTTTTTTATAATTTCTTCACTTTGTAATAGTAGTCTGCATATGCACTTTTTTGTGTTTATATCATGTCGTTGTTTCCTTTAATTAGAATATTACTCACCTTGTGTTATTGTTAATATATTTCTTTTTTACCATGTATATAGTAATAAGTTCTAATAAATAAAATAAAAAAATAGACATAAAATTATTTAAAAACGGATGGTTTATTGTTATTAATATTCAAATCTAATAATAACATTCTTTGGTTTTATTCCTGTTATAGTTTTGTTGTTATTCCGACACGTGAACAGGGGACAGGTCACAAATACTAAGCAACTGTCTTCACGATTTATTTATCGACAATGACATATATTGTAATACATGTATAGTCCTTTTCATGAAAGAAGTCCCCCAGACGCAGCGTTATAATCGCATGACATAATGTTGCCATTTCTAAGTAAAGAATTTACCTATTTTACATTTAGCATATGTAATTTATCAAGTAATACTATTTCTACTAATTTACATTTTTTTATACTAATAATATTTTATGAGGATTTTTTTATTCAGAAACAATCAAATTCTGTTTTAGTATGACTACCAGTTGATAATATTATTCGGTCCATCTCTTTGTCCGTAGTTCATAGAACCGTCATTTTTTAAATATTCCTACTCTAAATTTGATTTTTTAAATATTCCACCTGCAATTAAATAATTAACAATTACAAATAATAGTAACTTTAAGTTTATCATGCTTATGTGCTATGTAATATAAGTTTTAATTTCAGTTACTTAGTTGCATCACGTTTTGTATTTGTTCAGTTTTGTCGCAAAAATAAATTTAAGTCTTAAAAGTCCCACCAATACAGCAAAACATTATTATATGGCAACTCTAAAAAGTATTTGTTATGGCGGCGACTCTCTTCCAAACATTGTTTAGTGGTATCAAAACGCCTCGATTCTTTTGTTCCGTTTCACAGAACTCTTTCACCTCCAATATAATTTCTCGAGACGAACTTTTTTCAACTTTTGGCATTGTAAACAATCTTTAAAATGCACTAAGCTAGCTAAAACCACAAAAATGTAATATAATAAACGAACTTGATAACATCGACAAACGATAACATGGCCGACCTGTCAAATTTAGTTCCAAAAACCACCGTGGGACTTCTTTCATAAAAATGAATCTAGTATGATCCTTAACTATTTGCATTTTGTCAATGGCTGACAATTATGTCAAACGCCATAAGGCTACATTAAAAACGTTTATTATGTCTAAAGCACTAAAGAGGTTTCCGTAGAAAAGTTATTATGGTGCATGATTTTTCGTAAAATTTCTTATGTTCCACACAGTTTTCTTAATTTTTTCTTTCATAAGATCTTTTACCTGATTATAATAAATACAACAAATAGGGATTAGCGAAATCGGTGCAGCCGTTCATGCGTAATGCTGTATTTTAGGGAAACAGGGACTAATTTTTGTATATATAGACGTACATAAAGACATTACATTTAAAAGAAAACCGTACAGTCAAGTCGGGTCCTCAAATAGAAACACAAAGGTAGCAACACTCGGAACAAAATAAAGCAAAAGGCTGGAGGCAACGAGCTTTGTGCAACATTTAATCCAAGGAAACGACTTAAAAGGCTGGTTCTAAACTTCTTAGCTCTTTTGTTTCTGCGTCAATTTTTTTATTATTATGGTGTAATGCTGTTTAAATTTTAATACTATAAATATTTTCTCAAAATTGTTTAACATTTATATTCTCTTTCAATTTACTGTAATGGATATTCACGGCACTACGTATTCATTTTCTACCATTGGTTCAAACTCATGTATCTACGGTCCCTACGTATAAAGAGTTAAATGTAAAATCTAATACTGTAAGGCCATGTTTCAAATAGAAATAATTTATTATTTTTCTACATTTTGTCTTCTATCAAATGAATAAAAAAACGATGATTAAGGTGCATTACTGAGATGATATAATCATCTTAAGAACGAATACTTCAAAGTGTCAAAAATACAAGTTGACTCCTTATACTACGGAGTAATTGATACGTATTATTGAGATTTTCGCTCGTTAACAAAACTCTTCTTTATTATATACAAATTTTTAGCAGTTGATATTTGCTATTCACACTTTTTTGCAGGAATTTCCTAAAAATGATGTATTTTTTGTTTGCATCAGTGACAGTGGACTCAAGTGTTACATAACCGAGTGTTTCAGCTCAGTCTTATTTAATACCCACAAAATACACCCCATAGCTCGCTTACAGAATTTTTCATGTCAAAAAATTTAAATGTGCAAACCCTATACTTCATTTTAATTATATAATTATTGAATAATTACGCCGTATATATTTAAGCGGAGGCTATAAAGATCAATACTAATTCGCTTCACTTCCCAAACCGTGTCCCTCGAGTCGCCCATTAAAATCGCTGGACCGAAAAGCCATTCTTCACAAAGCTAATAAACAACGTTTTATATTAAAGATAAAACAGTAACGACGCTTGAAGGCAAAGTTAACGGTACACCGTAATTTACATTATGAAACAAGTACAGTTCATTTACTCGAACAGTATATTAGGACGGTAAATTATTTTCAGGTTAAAACAACGTATAGCAAAAGAATATAGCTTATAATGTTTAAAAAATGTTATTCTTTTACATTTATGTGCTTTCAAGTACTTCTATTAGCTCACTCTCTTCCTATATAGTCATACATATATCCTGTTTAACTTTTCAACCGATAACAAAAAAAACTTGCCGATGTTAAAGCAGTTTTTCGATTTCTTAAATTGCATTAATTAACAACTTTATTTTCTGAAATTATGCAGTACCACAAATTAACAGCTCATGTAATAGTATATTACGTACCTAGGGTTGAAAGTATGACATTATCGCCCGCGTGATACACGATAACGATTACGATACACGATGACGATACGTGCGTATACGATTTTTTATAGTATATGTGTGTTATAAGTTTATGTCCGTACTATATGGCGTAGGAATTGACTTTACTAACATATAATCTAAAAATTTTTATTTACAATTCTTCATTTACTCTAAACTAAATTGCCTTGAGTTGAGTTGACTCTAAATTCCTCTTGATCAATATTTATTTCAAATGTCCCAGTAAGACTAGTATAAGGCCCCAATCAATGTTTTTGGAACCTGCACCTTTGACCAACTATGCCATAAAAATATTCATTTATCGAGTATGTCACATTTACAACGTTATTTTTAATTATATTGATATAATACACGATAAAATGGATGTATTTAAGGATAGTTTATATCAATGTTCAGTATAAAATTCTGTTCTTTTTTGTGTTAAACATTTTTCCTTATTCTTTTTAAATACATTGTATTTTACATAAAATAACTTTAATATAATCTTCTAATTTATGTATATGCCTTATTAATTAGTGAAAACTTGACTGAATTTCGTGTGTTTAGTTGTAATGTAGTTTTTAAGGTATATAATAATTGTTTGTTTCCCAAATAATAAATTAATAAATTTATTATTAATAATTATAAATTTATCAAGATAATAAATGAGTGTTTTTTTTGTTTAGAAACGTATGCATGGATGGAAGTTGTACACGATGGTCGGCGGGTTGTTGGCGGTAGATATCGCTTTGCTCACCGCATGGCAGATTCGCGACCCCTTACAACGGCGAGTCGAGATATTCTCACTGGAAGCTCCTCGACATCACGATGACGATGTTCATATACGACCCGAACTGGAACACTGCGAGAGTGAACACAATACTGTATGGCTTGGTAAGTTTTATAAAAGACGACGACCCCTATGTAAAAAGAGTCGAGTATAAAGCTGCTGAGCTGATCGTAGAACTCAGCAAAAAGCCAGTAGGATGCTGGATAGACGGCATCTGTGTCAATAATATTAGCTATGCCGACGATATGGTACTGCTGGGTGCCACGGCTGGTTCAATCAGAGAGTTATTGAAGTCCTGTGAAGAGTACGCAACTGGACATGTTCTAATTTATAATGTTTCAAAAAGTGAATACCTGGTTTTTAAGGCCCCGTAAACATGTGACATATGAACCTAGTATTTCTCTCAATTGGACTTCGATAGGATGCGTAACGCAGTTTAAATATCTAGGACACTTTTTTGCGGAGGACCTTATAGATAAGGTAGACATAGAGAGGGTAAGAAGAGCTTTAACGGTGAGGTGGAACATGTTGGCCCGCAGGTTCGCACGACGTAGCAAATCACATTATTTAAAACATATTCAATCAATCCGGGAGTCTTTGAGTAAACTACACATTGAAGTCCATATTTACTTTAAGGGTACAATATAATAATGGCTTCAGGATACTGTTGGGTTTGCTTTGAGCATAATTGCGCAGGCGAGAACAGATGACTTTTATGCCGTCAAAAGAAAGAGAACGTCATCTCTCCTGGCAAGTCTACGCTCGAGCTTCAAAAGTATCCTGAAGATGCTAGCGGGAAAACAAGACTCTCCAATCCAGCAGGAAAATATAGCTGTTTTAGTGCAGTGCGATAGATACTTTAAATTTTAATTTATGTAAAACCTTTTTATTTATTTTTTTACTAACACAGTTTTAAGTATAATTTTTCTAACAAATGGGCCTTTGTTGCACCGAATAAATGAATATTATTATAAAATTTTAATTTTGTAAGGCTGCATTTTTTCTGATAGGTTAGCGCTTGACTATAATCTTAACAAATGACAAATTATGGCACAGTCTAAAATGCAAGCGTGCTAATCTTGTAAGAGACAATATCATCGTACCAGAATGCAAAACACTTGCTTGACGGTACTTCCTTAGCATATAATAGAATAATAATTTATTTGCCATAGAAAAATTTGAAATATTTTTATTTTATATTCTATGAAAAATAGTAATATTAAATGAGGATTGGCAAATTAATATGTCAAATGTTATTTGTAAATATTAAAATTATCTAAACTTCACCACCTAACCTAAGATGGCATTTTAATTTGTCACTCGTCATTTCATCATTTAATATACTAATTTTCATAAAATTTTAAATAAAAATATTTCATAAATTCTCTATTCTGAATTTTAAATTCAAGAACTAAATTTAATTAATAATTTATAATATTGACAACAAACACGTGGCATTTTTATTTAAAATTCGTCATTTGAGACTTCAATAAATTATTTATTTTAAATATCAACACTTTTAATACTTTAATGACAATTGAATTCATTAAAGTCATTACTCTAAGTCTCGGAAATCTAAAGATTTAGATTTTTATAAATATAACCAAAACTTAAAAATTTGTTTGCCAAAGAAGTTTAACTACTGACATGTGTACTTTGCACGAACGCACTTTTACCTTTTGCATTTGTTTCAGTAATAAAATCAGCTCTGAAAAATCCTATTTTATAAAAACGCCTAGCATGTAAATAAACAATAGATTGTGTTTGTTTTTACTGATAATATAATATGAAAACTGATGACAAAATATGGTAATATACAAAGCCAAATTTAGTAAATTTTTACAATTCAAAAATGTTAGTTTAACGAATGGCATTGTTGCCTCAGTGAAGCCCACATAAATGTCTATCACAACCATCATACCTCTATCAACAAAATAGAATGTAGCAGGTAATAAATTTGTTATATAAAATATCGGATGCTTTTTACGTTGCAAGCCAATACACAGCTGTGGAACCCAGTATTATTAAAAAAGTTACCAACTCGTGAACTGTCACGTACCCGATTTCTGTTTTTCGTTGCAATATATTCGATCTCGTCATTTTTCCGTGCTGTTTTTGTCGCAGCATACAACTGAGCTATTGTCAACAAGCTCCAAACCTGAAACAGTATAAGTTTTGTTATTTTTTCGTAGTCCATAGATCAACACACTATCTCACTTTAACGTTAAAGTATAAAACTTTGATATTTCAGATTAATCTTAATCTTTCTAGAATGTAGTCTGACTAATAATATTAGTTTTAACTTGAAAATGACATTCTCAGGACATTTTTCAAGAAATATATATTATTGGCTGACCCAGCAAACGTAATTTTGCCATATAAATAAATAATCATTTCATTGGAATAAACAAGAAATAAGGTACAAGATACAAGTAAAGTAGTAGATATCCCAAATTAGTGGTGCCGCAGTATAATGCTGCATCGGTATGCAAACTAATATGACGATTTTCAGGCGCCCCCGAAAAAAAGCAAAACTAAAAGAAAGTAAAACATAACTAAAAATATCTTCTGAACAGCCTCCGCCTGTTGACTTATTCTACGACTATATTTAGTACACTACAATATATTCTTATATACTAAGTAAACTGCCTCATTGGTCTAGTGGCTAGCATGTTCGACTACACACATGAGGTCCTGGGTGCGAGTCCCGGGTCGGGCCAATTCAAATATCAATATTGAGTTTTCTATTAAGATTTTATCAATATTCGCCCGAAGTTGGGAACTTGGCGGTGTGATCCACCCCCGTGCCTCGGAGAGCACGTTAAGCCGTCGGTCCTGCGCCTGATCTCTCTCCGGTCGTGTCGGATTCTCCCGTCACATCGGACTATGAGAGTGAAGGAATAGAGAGTGCACTTGTGTACTATGCCTGCCAATCTGCACTGGAGCAGCGTGGTGGGTCTATGCTCTAAAAACCCTCGCTCCTCGGAGTGAGGAGGCCTGTGCGCAGCAGTGGGACGTTAAATGGGCTTCTACTTACTTACTTATACTAAGTAAACTGCAATATTTTAAAACTAATTACACGATTACGTTAAACTAGATTTAGTCTTGTACTTTTAAGCTCATAATAATAACTATTATAGCAATTAAAAAATAAGGGTTCGTGATAGAAAGGTGAAAATTAAGGGGTGTATGTATTTTTTAATTATATACGAGTATCATAAAAACAAAAATAAATTGACAAAAAAAATTAGGGGTGGATCGCCTTTAACATTTAGGGGGATGAAAAATAGATGTCCGATTCTCAACCCTAGCCGATATGTTCGCTAAGATTCACGAAAATCGGGAGAGCCGTATCGGAGAAGTTCAACTTGTGACACGAGAATTTTATATATTAGATATTTACATACATACATAGCACCACGCCTCATTCCCATAGGGCTGGGTTTCCCCTTCCAACTTTTACATTCACTCTTGACATATAAATCCTTTTTGTTAGTCTCCTTTCATTCATTCTCTCTACTTGCCCAAACCATCTAAGCATACCTTTCTCAATTTTAGTCACTACGTCTCCCTTTATACCACAACGTTCTTTTGTCACACCATTTCTCACTCTGTCACTCAGTTTTAATCCACTCATACTACTCAACGCCCTCATCTCTACCGCATTTATTTTACTTTTATGCTCCTTCTGACATACCCAACTTTCACTACCATACAGAAGTGTTGGCACCAACACTCCTGCATGCACTGCCAGTCTGGCCCTTTGAGCCACCATCTGGCTGTTCATAAAGGTGTGCAGAGCATTTCCCACATTCACTCTTTTTCCAATATCACTTTCACATGTTCCATCTTTTGTAAATTTAAATCCCAAGTATACAAATTCTTTCACCTCTTCCACTTGTTCCCCATCTATCAAAATATTGCCATTCATCATAGATTCATCTCTTTCACAAAGCATAACTTTCGTTTTGTTAGCATTCACTTTCATTCCTTTCCTTTTCAAAACTTCATTCATAATATTTACCATCTCCTGTGGCTCATTAGCAGATGATGCAAGTATTACTTGATCATCAGCGTAGAGTAAACATTCGATGAGTAACTCGTTCATTCTTAACCCAAACATGCTTTCTTTTAAACAGTTATCCATATAAGTTGAACAGCCATGGTGACGCAACACATCACATCAAAATAAATTAGAAATTTATTTTGTAGTGTTTTTTTTATTTTCAAATGACACTGATGCAAATTGCTTGATACATGGCAAATTGCCGACAGAAGATGTTGGAATCGTTAACAATATTTGCGATGAATTAAATTACATGTAATATTGGTGTGCAAAACATTAAATTCTTAAAGATAAAATGTTACAGTTGATATCTTAATTTTCATTTTTCATTTTCTTTTTCATATAAAGATATATTTTCCATCATCGACTAATTTATATCATAAGCAAAGTACGTAAAAACAACGGAATTCTCTGAAAAAAATTATTATGACGAAGAAATACGTAAAATATGCCTTGAAAAAGGAAGTCACTTTAAAAATGCTTTAATATAATTACATAGAGGGGTTCTGCCGCGCTTGAAAAGGAAATTGCTAGATCCATAAGAAAGTGAATTACGTTCGGGGGCAGCTAGGGGGTGCAAACAACTACAAACTGTTGCTTAAAAAAAAGATTTATTAATTAAAAAAAAAGAAAAAAAAAAAAACTATATCTAATTAAAACTACGTCCTAAACGATCGATGTAAGATCTCTAAGTGCCGTGAGCTCGCGGGGGCTCGCGGGCTAGGCGACCTGGATTTGCGTCACCGGCGTAAACTGCTGCGTTTGCGCCTCGTGCCGACGCGCTCTGTCACTAGGCGCGGACCGCGGTAGCAGGGGCTTGCGTAACAAGTGGTTGAAATTTGTTTATTTGTAAGTATCGTAGCGTACATATTTATTAATTCGACATGAACTGTAAGATATATATATATATATATATATATATATATATATATATTTAATTAATTAAATATTTCGATGGTCTCTACTTCAATAAGTCAACTTGAATTTTAAACATTTAGACGTTTTCTTCATTTTGACGATTATATTAGGTTATCGGTTACCATAAGGCAATTAAATAATAAGTTAAAAAAACATGTCATTAGCACATAAGGTAGATAGGAATAAAACAGATATTATATATTTTTGAAAACCAGTCTTTAAAATTCAGTATTTTATTCGTGACTCCTTTATAAATAGTTTTAAAGCTTTTTCCGTGAATTTGTATAAATATTGCGCACTTATAACATAATACAAATGAAATGTTTCGTTATGGACTAATTCAAATCAAATGTCTACCAGTTTCAAAGCATATTTAATTTCAAAACACCCTCTTTTAAATGTAAAAGTAATGACAATAACTTCAACAATATTACTAATGAGTAGATGTAACATTTTTAACAGTAACAGGATATTTGTTGAATTTAACTTTTCAATTAAATCTAAATATCGTTAGATTAATAGTTACATTACTTAAATATTGTATTTAATTAACTCCTATTCATCCAATGAATGTCGGTTATTACAACGTATGAGGCCAAAGGTTCAAGTGAATAATTAACCAATTTAGAGTGATTTACTTGATGTTAAGCTTGTAGAGTAACTGGAGCTCGATATACTAAATCTATGAGAATTTGGTGACGTAATTAGAATAAGAGAAAGAGAGAGAGAGAAAGACAAAAAAAGAAAGAGAATGTACTTTATTGTACACCCTAAACAATACAGTAAATATGCACCTTAGCTTAAACAACCTTAAGGTTACGAAGATTTTATTACGGAATGAAGTATTAGGTGATGTCAAAAAATATATAATATCTAGATAATACGGATGTTTGCGTGTAAATCCAAAAATACACTAATGGAATTAATACAGGATCAAAACTAAGTCTGAATTTTGGATTCGAGGAAACCTACTGTCGATTTTCTGTGGACCATTGGTTTCGGAGATATGTTTGAACAAAGAGAAAAGGATCCATTTTCACTTAAAGTCCCATAGCTCAGCGAAAAATGGCCGTCACGACACCAAGAAAACTATAAAATTGAGACTAAATAGACAACCTATATAATCCATATAAAGGTTAAAACATAAAAAGTGTGTGTACTTATGTACACGTGTGAGAAGTTATACTTCTTTGGCGTAACAAGATAAAAATCTTTTGAAACAATTATATGCATAAACGTTGTGTCGGAAATTTTAAATTATCAATCATCATCATTGGATAGCATAACTTTTAGCGCTATTATTTAGTGTGTTATTGACTACACCCTTGATATAAGAATGTAAAATAATATACGAGTATAAGCAACAAGTAAATAAAAATGCCACGTGTTTTTTGGCAATATTAGAAATTATTAACTAAATTTTCTTTACAATTTAAAATTTAGAAAATAGAATTTATGAAATGTTTTCATTTTATATTTTATGATAAATAGTTTATTAAATGACGAGTGGCAAATTGAAATGTCACATGTTATTTGTAAATATTAAAACTGCCTAACCTTCAAACGAATTAGCATAAAAATGTTGCACATCTTCGTGGCGCTAATCACGCGTTTCATTCGTAAAAATTTTACCCTCATGCATCTAAAGAAGTTTTATTTCAAAATATATTTACTCAGAATTGAAACAAAGTACCCTTAAATATAAATAAATTTGTTTCGTTCATAATATCAACATATTTACAATTTTCATTGTATATGTAATACAAAATTCACTTGCTTATTGTTCACTTGTGGTCAGTATCTGAAGTAATTCTTTTTACAGGTGTTATGTACGGATACAAAGGCCTGGTTTTGGTGTTTGGACTGTTCCTTGCTTACGAAACACGTTCTGTAAAAGTGCGGCAAATAAACGACTCCCGATACGTTGGAATGAGCATCTACAACGTCGTGGTGTTGTGTCTCATCACGGGGCCAGTGACCTTGGTTATTGCAAGCCAGCAAGATGCAGCCTTCGCGTTTGTCTCTCTTGCAATTGTGTTCTGCTGCTTCCTTAGCATGGCACTTATATTTATTCCTAAGGTAAGTGCTCCAAATTGTTCGGTATTCGAAAAATACTCCATCTAGCACAAATTTCTTGAATTCGGTATATAGAAAAGAATTTTGAAACATTTTAACGTGAGCTTACAATAAATTTCGCTTGACAGTTTGTCGCAAAATATATTTTAGATTTGAGCATTTGGACAAACTTTGACGCTATTAAAGCTTTTCCAAATATTCATCAGCTCCAAGAAAACAAGAAATCTATTTGAGCTTATAATAAAAAGTTTAATATAAATAAATAAAGTATTTTTTCATTATTTATGTTATTATATTCATAAAAGCATAATCTCCCTCTGAGTGAACCAAAAATGTTAGATTTCATGATAATTTTATTATTTCTATACATTTACAATGGTTTTTAATAATTATATCATTCTATCATCTTGCATAATACTTGAAATTTGTTTTATCATATAAATATGTTTCAAAGTAGATGTTTATTATAAGTAATTTAAAAAATCATACTAGAATATAAACCTCTCTGGAGACAATAAAAGAGCATGGGAATGAATTGCATTAACCTAAATAAAACTATTACGTTGTAGTGATAATGATATATACCCTATTGACTTTGTTATGGGTTTTTCTCAGAACTCCTCGTCACTTGAGATCTAAAGTCGTTCTTTATTATCACCATCATAGACGGTTCAAAAATACTATAAAAGTCTACTTGAATAAAACGGATTTTCGGTATATTAAACAGCAACTGTAAAATCAATCTGATATAGGGAATAGGGTTAATATATTGGAGTCGCAAATAGGAGTTTTACTACAAATGATACAAATACTTGTATGAACATTTGCACTCATCCGTACGGTTGTCTTTTTTAAAAAATTTCGTGTAATTTTACACTTCCACTGACATAAATCATATCAACTACTGACTATTTTATATGACAATAAAGCTGAACAATACATAATTCGTCCCTAAGGGGAGGAAGACGCTGTTATATCAGAAGCTCTTTGTGGTTTACGCAGCAATTAGCTTTGTAGTAAGACATTAAGCCCCGCTAATATAATATACTCGTACATTGTCTATATTGAAGAACGTTAACCTCACTGTCACTCTTAAATATAATATACAATATACTTTTTAAGGTCTCGTCGGTTTAATGATACGAATACCCACTTCTCAAGCAGAGGTTCTAGATTTAATTTTAGGTAAGGCAAATTTAGAAAATTGCACTTTCTAACTTGTCTGAATATGTACTGGTACGAGGCTTTAGCCGTGGCTAGTTACCAACCAACCAACCAGAAACGCGTACTAATACGATGTAGAAACCATAAGAGTTTAACTACATTTTCGTCGTCTCAACCGATGGACATCCACTGCTGGACATAGATCTCACGTAATAACGCCCACAAGGCCCGATCTTGCGCCAAATGGCTCCAGCGGCTACCGGCGACCCTCTTTATATTATCGATCCACCTTGGGAGGGGTCTACCAACCCTGCACCGTGCGGTGCGGAGTCGCCACTCCAGCACCTTCGGCCCTCATTGCTACTTCATGTTCGCGATTCGTAGGACTATGTCGGTGACTTTGGTTCTACCTCTTACCAGGTTCCAATTTAAACTGTATAATCACTTACCGTCAAGTGAGACTATAGTCAAAGCGCTAACCTATCAGCAATATAAAAAATATTCTTCTAATGTTTTATAAGTGTCCACATTTCATTTCCTAATATTCGTTCATAATCTCCCTACGCATTTATCTTGTGCAAATTTTCAATTAAAACTACTATTATAAAAAGGAAATATTTGTGTTTTGTATGTAAGTATGTTTCTTACGTTTCCATTCCAAAACTACTGGACGGATTAGAAAACATTTTTCATCATTAGAAAGCCGCATTTTTATTGAGCGACACAGGCTTAAGAAAAATGCATTAATATAACCCAAGGTCTGAAACAAAAAGTCTGTTATCGCGTGCGCTGCGGAAACTATTGAAGATAGAACAAAATAATGTTCTTTAATTTTATAGAACGTATGAATATCTACAAAAAAGTCCTGGATATCATACGTCCAAATACTGTAGTTATGCCACTTCAACTACTTTTTTGCCATTTTAAAGTTAATAACAGTGCCGAATATGATCAAACCATATTATTCATACTTTTGTATTAATCCTTAACCTATTAATTATAATTATTAAAGACTGTTTCAATACCTGTCAAATACTTTTAAAGTTATTAAAATGGGACATTCCACTCAAAAGATATAACGAATTAAAAAATCTCAATCTAAAGAAAATAATGTATCCCGAATCGAACTCCAGAGTGCCAAATGTCGTATACGACAGGAGTTCTGAGACAATAAAGTAGTACAAATAATTCTCTAATATTATAGAAGAAAGTTTTACATTTTTAATTTTTGTTTTTATTTTTAAACATTTATAAAGCTAAAAATTACTGGACCGATTAAAAAAAATCTTTCAATACCTGTATGAGTATTTTTACATTCACTAATGTCGGATGGACTGCCTCTTTGGTCTAGTGGTTAGCATGTTTGACTACAGACATGAGGTCCTGGGTTCGAGTCCCGGGTCGGGTCAATTCAATATTGAGTTTTCTATTAAGAATTTCTCAATATTTGGCCGAAGTTGGGAAAAATTGGGCGGTGTGATTCACCCCCGTGCCTCGGCGAGCACGTTAAGCCGTCGGTCCTGCGCCAGATCGCTCTCCGGTCGTGTCAGATTGCCGTCACGTCGGACTATGAGAGTGAAGGAATAGAGAATACACTTGTGTATTATGCCTGCCAATCCGCAGCGGAGCAACGTGGTGGGTCTATGCTCTAAAACCCCTATCTCATGCGAGTGAGGACGCTTGTGTCCAGCAGTGGGACGTTAATGGGCTGCTATATACAATGTTGGGTATTCTACGTAAACGATGTTACGAATTTAAAACTGTATTAGATATTGTAAAGTAAAATCTATATATTGATTAGATTATAAATGTAAGTGTGTATCTAATAATATGAAAGGAAGTAATTTAAATCTGAGTGAAATAAAACTTTTCTATTAACGAAAATAAATCTATAGTCCGAGATAGTATACTTTCCACTGCCACGAGATTGGTATCAACGCGGGTAAAACCGCAGGGCATTTCTATCGCTAATATAATTTTGATTCATCTGTCAAGTGCAAATACACCTTCTTCATCTTTACTCTTTTAGTGGATGGAACTTGATGTAAATAAAGTTTTTTTTCAAACTATCTGTTTTCTACGTTAACTATGTGTTAATAAGCTGACGTGAAAGGTTTTTTCTATGTAATGAGTTTAAGAAAATCGTATAGGATGGCGTAAGATTTTTTTTTATATTCTTATATAACTTCTTATATATTAAACTAGATGAACCCGCGATTTCGTTTGCGTGGAATGTTTTTTGGTAGCATTTTCATTAATTTAGGCAATTTTTTTACAAATAAGAAACATATCCCCACTGCCCTACCTAAAATTTATTTTTGATAGTATCCATTGTATCAAAAAAAAAATTCTGACCTAGTTTTACATCCTATAAAAGTTATAGTTAGTAAATGTGAAGTTTGATTTTTTTAAATGTGAAAATTTGATTTTTTTTTAATTAACATCCCCACAAACCCCCTTGCGGGTGGAATTTCGTAAAATCCGTTCTTAGCTGACTTTACTCGGCAAAACGAATATTCCTACGAAATTTCAAGTTTGTACGCTTTATGGCTCCAGAGATATCGTTATGAGTAAATAGATACCTTGATATCTCTTATATAAGAGATATTGATAATGATTAACGTATGGAGTTACGTAACGTATAAAGAGTTGTATTAAAATATTAAATATATTTATGTTAATAAGGAAAAAGTTAGAAAGAAAGTTATTTGAATGAACACAAATGTAAACGCAACGTTAGCTAGCTTTGTTTCATACAAACAAACTTTTACAGCTTTTCTTTGAAAATCTCTGAATATATCCTAAAGAACTTTCGTCTATTGTCAATTGTAATAAAACATATTTTATTAGCTTTAACATATCTTTGTTATTATGATTATGATGGTATATTTACTCACTGATTATTTCGAGAATCGTGAAAAGAGAAATCGTGCCTCATATCAATAGAGACGTAATTATATTTCCTACTGTATAAATATATCATTTTTTATCATTGTAACTCTTATAGAATCTTATAACTATAATTCTATTAATCCTGATTTATACGCATATTTCTATTATACATTAAACTCAATATATTAATACTTTCTTAACACACCTTATATCAAAACTAAAACTGTAGTACTCTACGAACAAGCTCCGCCAGCCTGTCTACGTAATGTCATCATTCGCGTCACTTAACTCAGTCAATACAAAAACTAATATCTTGTAGCAAACGTATTTTAACTTGTTATACATTATATTAACGCACTTAATCAAATATTTCGCCACAGTAGTCTTATTATTTAGTAAAGGTTTTGCTAAATCTACTTTACTGTATTGTATCGACGATTATGATAAATAAATTATAATGGCCAATTTAATACTTTTCAATCATATAACGAAAGTAAAGGCATAAGGCAAAAAGGCATAATAACAAATTACAAGATTTAAAAAAGAAAATATTATTGTCTTAACTTAAGCTCTACACAATTGTACTTCTGTTACACTACTATTAAATACATTTACCTGAAACCTAGTCTCTATGTATATACACTATTTTCAGTTCATTTATGATGTATAAACTGTTGATATTCTTGTTAAAAATGATAAGGTACAAAGGGTCATAAGTAAAGTTGTGGACTTCATCAGAATTCTATTTAAAAATCATTTTAGGGTATAAAGAAATCATTAATGTTACGATCTCATCGAAGTGTATAATAAAACGAGAAATGTCCAACTATTAAATATGATGGGCACTTATTGTCAAAGTTTGCTCCTCTTGCCACCGATATCTTATAACTTACAGCAATTAAAATGATTAGATTTTGTTAAAAGCATTTCTTAGATCGTTATTAAGTCATCTCAGAGAATATATTTCCTATAAACGTTGTCTATTTCCTATACTAAAATACAAGTTATTTATTTCCCGAGGTTATAAACGCGTATCTGCCGATACTGTGGAAATATAGAGAAACTCGATCTTAGTGAAACTTTACGTCGCAACAAATATATCTTCTTCATTCTCAGAATTTAAATTCTTCTATATCGATATACCAACGAAAGAAATATAAATTTTAAAGTACCTATATAAACCGTAATTATATTAA
Organism: Elymnias hypermnestra; assembly: GCA_015832385.1. Classification (NCBI taxonomy): domain Eukaryota; kingdom Metazoa; phylum Arthropoda; class Insecta; order Lepidoptera; family Nymphalidae; genus Elymnias; species Elymnias hypermnestra. Next base: position 218,903 of record JACTOM010000007.1, on the reverse strand, counting down.
TAATATTTTTCAATTATAAATGCACCTATATCGTATCTATCGAATAATAAAATGAAGTTCTTTGTTAATATTTGGAATTTAATTAGTGAATAAATAACACAACAAATAAACTGTAGATATAATTAACCTCGTAAACAAGGCTGAAAATTTATCAAATATTTTAATAATGTTTATGTAGCCGAAATTTAATTTACTTAATTAGTTTCAGAATCTATTTAAAATTCGAACTAGATCTTTCTTACCATAATTTTATTAGTATTAAAACATGAAAATTTATTAAGGTTATCGAAGTTATAAGACATCCGACGGAGCGACCTGAAAGCGGCCGAGGATCAGGATCCGGATCTGCCCCAGCAGATGAAGAGCGTTACAGAGAACTCGTTAAAGAAAATGAAGAATTACAGAAATTAATAGCGCAGGTAAATGGAATAATGTATTTTTATTTGTTGTGCACGGCGATCACGTAGTTCCCGAAATACGAATAAATGACAGTAAGTCCAGATCGAAATATTCGTCTAATACATACAGAAAATTTCTTCAAACTCGACCTCAGGTTTTCCACCAAATTCACACGTACGTAAGGTTTATATAGGAAGAGAGGAATTTTTGATTAGATATAAGAAAGAAGTTCGATTACTGTAGATTTAAAATAAAAATGTTATCATTTGTTTCTTCTCAAATTTTAATGATTTAGTTGTTATTCACTAATTGTAAAGATCAAATTCTTTGTAATTTAGGAAGCATGCATATACCAACAGAAATTATGGGGAATGTGTAAGCTAGTTATGAAAGTCACAGCCGAAGAATTAAAAAAAAATCGACTTAATGTTTATTTTAAATAAAAATTAATACAATTTACAACTACGTTAAGACTAAAGTGAGCATACTTCTGCGCAGTGTAAGACTAGAGTAAATAAATTTATTATTTGAATTAAAACGAAACCTTTCCTCTGGGTCAACTCGCTGGTGTCGCAATCGCTGAAGTTATATTTTGATTTAAAGGGAACTTTCTAAATCTAGATCGATGTCGATTTCGTAAACGATGATGCAAAAGAGTCAGCGATCCACCTATAACTGCTTAACACATCACATCAGTGCGTTGGGTCCTGATTCTCCTTGTGGGTGATATGTAAAATACATCGTAGGCGGGAGTACGGACGTATTCCGATCCCGTACCTTCGCCAGCGAACGTATGGAGCAGCACCGTCAGATTTTAGCCGGTAAAATCCCGGCATAACTTGCAAAGCCTCCCTGTGGTGTTGCAGATATTCAGGAGGATTTCCTGACGTTAAAAAAAATATGCACAGTCCTATCAGCATTGTAGAATAAGAAATTTGTTGGACAACTGATATTAGAGATGCTATTTTATTTTATGGTAAATAAGATGATTTATGTGATTTAATTCACAATAATGCATCTATATCTGATAATGTTTCTTCTATTTATATAGTATATCTGTACATTGACTATCCCCTACCAGTTAGGCAAAATTTTTCATTGTGATACCTTTTTATCATAATTGAGAATGGCAGCCCTGTGATTAATAAATTGTACAAAAGTGTCTTTTGTATAATAATACCTGTTATTAAGTTTGCTTTGATAATTAAACTAGGAGTTGAATACTCTTTGATAGATCGCGATCGTATGTGCGTAGCTATAGAGAATAACTAAACAAAAGCAAGAAACTCGGTAGGTAAAGACATATGTAAAAGCGATGAATGTACGTATTTGATTCAAAATCTAGAATCAGCGAATATAACCAAAGTTGTATTCACAGAAAGAGGAGCGGATTCGGGTGTTAAAACAGAAGCTGGTAGAACGTGAAGCTGCTATGGCAGATGGTGTTACCCAAGGTACGGGCGCTGTGATTGCAGACCTCGCCACTGCTACATCCGACTACGGCACATCCACTAATTATACGCGTTCATCGCGTGCCTCTGTCTCTGACTTAGACTTCTCCGAAAGCTACCTTTAATCCCTATTATCCACATCTATAAGCAAAGAACCAGTTCCTTCACATTTCCGATCAACGTGATAATGATAAAACAAAAATGCTTTATAATAGTAGGCTTATACAATACACTTTATTCAAGTACACATTTAGTCAAAAATAGTTTTTCCCATATATAATTTCCAATTTACAACTGATGTTAATATTATGCGTATTATTAATTAATTTTACCCAGAACTATTATTTAAGAAGCTGTTATTGTTAAAGCCATAAAATTTACACTTTTCTAAGTTACCTATCATCTTGAAATTATGAAAATGTTAAACGAATCTACACTTAGTGTATTCAAGAACAGATACGAGAATTAATTTAACCTAAACTAAAGCTTCCTAACTTTAATTTTAGACAATTCCTCTGCCACTTCCTTTTTCGGATGATTTGTAAATTTTCACTTGATATTGAACAATAATCTATACTCATATGCAGTACAATGTCATCGCAATCGAAAGCAAATTTTACTTTGTACATTACCATAGTGATAAAATAGTTTATAGGCTATAAATCTGCGTCAATTTGCAAAAACTTCATGACCTCTTCTAATTCCTATTAAAATGTTGTCTCCCCATAGATATTTAAATCACATATAAATATTCAAATCGATTTTATTATCGTGTGTTACGTCGGTTAAAAGATAATAAATCATAAATTTACTGTTATCATGAATAAATTTAAAATGTTTGAAAGATATTATTATGAAATGATAGATGTAAGATTTATTCTTTCTCGTGCTGTTTCACACTAACATCTGTCTCCCCATTTCGCTCCATCTCCTTCCTCAGACTGGATTCTACCTCACTAATCGTGAAAATTGCACGTATTCCCTTGTGTATTGTACATACCCTACCTTTTAACTTTCACTAGACTGATTTAGAATTACTATTAGATTAGGGAATTACACGGATATTCACTACGTTTGTAAACAAAGTCCTACTTTAGCTGTACTTTCTATTCTCGCCATTGTATGGCACTAACTTAAGTATATTTAATCTGACAAACTCAATATTATATAAGTCACTACAACGATTATACGTCTTTATGCTTTTTAAATGTTTAATATACTGCATATTTACACGAATGTCTTCAAATTTATCACTTTTAAATTTAATTAGCACAAATTTAAAATTAGATAAAATTAGATTGAAATTGTCGTTGACATATGATGATTTATGTGAAACGTTATTTATTTATAGAATTAAAATATTGAACACATTGAACTCATTTTGACTTGTTTTCATATATATTTTTTTATTATTTATAGATGCGTAGTGATTTTATTTCTAATTCATGCAGTCAAATCTCGTTAAATGCATAATATTAAAAGGCTAAATAAAAATAGTATGTACATATTAACCTATGTTGGAATTTTAAATACGATTATTAAATGGTTAATTGGTTAATGTTTTCTTTTCAAAATTGACTTATAATGAGGAGATAGTCACAACTGGGGTTGTGGTCGATATGTCGAGAGATCTGAGTGTTAATCTGTGTAAGTATATAGCTGCAGATGTTGTTCCGTATCCTGTAGCGCCCTGTGCGTGTTTGTGTCCGCAGTCCCCTTTTACCCAGCATGACCCACACTTACCCCACTGACCCACTATGCACCGCCCTAGCGTCGCCGACACGTATTGTACTACAGTAATATCCGACACAAATGCCAAGCTATCCCCTGTTCATTATTTAGCCTGTAAGATAAAGTAAACAGCAATATTTGCTGTTAAATACCTGCCTCATACCAGGGCCGGAATTAGGGGGGTAGGGGTCCAGGGTCACAGCCTCTAGCCCTTCATAAGAGAGGGGTCCATCACAATAGAAACTTCGAAACTATTATATATATATATAAAATGGAAATAGACACTGTAGATTTTTTTTGCTCTATTCTCTGAACTAAATGGAGGATTATTTGCCAATGCATTTTCGAACAAAATAAGCAATGATACATACATTCAGAAATCTCAACGTAATCTTTTAGTTCCCGAATGTGACTGCAATGAAATTTATATAAGAGATTTCTGTCTGTCAGTGTGTATGTAAAATACAATAGAGACTGCTGGATTGGTTGAGAAATTTATATTATTTATAGTACATTTTAAAAGGTTTCTTTGCCTTTTTCAATCTTTGTAAATATAAGAAAATTCTATTAGTTAGTTTCGCAGTAAATTGTGTCATTAAAACCTCGATATAAAATACTGGTATTTTTATATCGAAAATAATAATTTCTGGCCAGGACTACCAGAACTCTAAATCCGGCCCTGCCTAATACTGTATAAGTAATTCATATAAACTGGCGTAATTATTTTCTTACTAAAACAACGCTCAAGCATGTGTCAGGTGTTTATGTTGTAATATTTCGCTTTACAAAAGTGTTCTTTGTTTCTTCACCGACGTTAAATATATCAAAAAAGAATAAAGTTCTGAGAGTAGCAGTTCTTAAAATTATATTACATGTTTATGCAACTATTGCACTTGTTGCATAAACTCGCATACCAAAGACAAACAGATTCCCTTAAACAAAAACAATATGCCGTAATCAACAACCAACGATTATTGTATGTTTAAAAAATAATGCCTCATATTTAACATGGTTTATTTTAAAAATAAGATTAAATAACAGTATAACCCTTGTTAAATTTTCGATTTTTTAAACCTATCCTCCTTGATTATAAAATTATTTGCCACATATCCACAGAATTATTTTTCAGAATTTCGGATTCTGAAACACCTAAATACATACTAACTAATGGCTAAGGATACCAAGTAAAGATTTTGTAGTTAGAACATAGTCTAAATCTAAAATTTTTCAAATAATCACATCAAATAAGTATATACGTCATTCATTTGAAACTCGAGTAACAATATCAACTCGCTCAACACGAAAAAACATACCCACAAGCACATCTTCATAATCTCCCAGAAAGATCATTATACCCTACTTGAGATTTGCCTCCTTAAAGTGCGAAGCCGTTTGGTTTTTGAAGTGAAACTTCTTTAGATGCATGAGTGTAATTTTTTACGGATTAGCGTTACCGGGATGAGCAGCGTTTTCTATGATAATTCGTTTGAAGGTTAGGTAATTTTAATATTTACAAATAACATGCGGCTTTTCAACTTGCCACTCGTCATTTAATATACTATTTTTCTAAATTTTAAAGTCAAAAACAAAATTAAATTAAATTCCTAACATATCATCCTTTTTCCCTCACTCGAAGTCTAGGAAATCTAAAGTTTTAGATTTGTATAAATATAAACAAGACTAAAAGTTAGTTTGCCAAACAAGTTTCACTTCTGACATGTGTACTTTGTACGCATGCGCTTTTTTATTTTTTTAATATTTCGCGAGCCTTTCATTCACTGGGATATTATATAAGCTAAAACTTTTCAAAGAAATCAATACAATTGAACTTATATCGCTGCTTTAAAAGAATAATAACACAATTCAAAAAGGGTTATTTTTATGCACAACATTTCATGGTTCCTCAGCTTCAGTTTATCGTTTGACTATGATCTCACCTGATTGTAAGTGATGATTGATGATACGGTCTGAGATGTACTCGTAAGCTCGCTAATCTGGCAAAGGGTAATTCTCCACTTATAGTTTCTACCTAATATCGTACTGGAGTACAATTATCGTGTATGAGGGAAATTCTTTGCTAGTAGAGTAGTAATTACCCACGGCTGGAGACTCCCATCCATACAGGTTTTGGCAAATTAGAAAATGCAAAGTCCTATCGAGGGTCGAACCTAGAACCTCTGTTAACAAAACGAGTATTCGGCTGTCAAACAAGTTTTTAACATAAAATAATATAGATTATTATTGATTCTCCTGTGTAATTCATCCAAAGCAGCGATATATTTACTTCGTTTACACATATTTATCAATCACGATTCATCATTTTCTCTGTATATCATATTATTTCATCCGATTTACTAAACTGTACATGTATATAAAACTAAGTCTTAATCATAAAATTTGAAACATTTTGTAATTTTAGAAGTCGTTAATAACCTATGCTGTGTAACGAGATTTCCTTGCATGAATGTTTCTGGTTGTGAAAAATAATTGGCTTTATATCGTTTGAAATTCGTGCAATTTTACAAAAGTTTTTACTGTCAAACGCTTGTTGAAAACGTGGAAACGGACGAACTTTGCTTTCATATTTTTTGCTCGCAGCTTAAGTAAAATTATTTTATTTATGCTTTTTATGTTGTATTTATAAAACAGCAGTGTTTTATTAAATATCTTTATTCCACAGATGTCCAAGATGAACAGATATAATCACCGCCAACGGATCTGCATTCAGATTGTTATAGGGTAATTATAATATATATTATTCACACGCCACTTGCAAAGAGACAATTAGGTACTTAATTAATTATTTATTTAATCAAATACCATCTACCAATACATATAATGTTAGAATTGAAGTTCTAAATCATAAAATAAAAACAGAAAAATTATACAGAAACCTTATTTTTTCAGAATACTGTTTGCTTTCAGAGCAGTTTTTTATGCAAATATGCTCAAAAAATTATATTGTGTTATTACAAAAATCTGCAAAAAATGTAGGAATTCGAACAGCTTTTAAAATCGGAGAACTTATAAATACGTAACACATGAAGCATATTGACTTCCGGTTGGTATGACGATGTTGGTTGCATTGGAGAGGAGGGGAGAGTTAAGGTGGGGAAAGGACAGTACTACATTGTTGCGGAAAAAGAATGTTTATTAAATTCAGTCAGTATATAAATAATACTGCCTACATATATATATATATATATATATATATATATATAAATACATGGAATATTTCTATATAAATGATTATATAATTACGATATAAATTGTTTTGTTTATAAATTTAAACTTCAACAAGTGGAGTGTGAATAATATGAAATATTTATCTAACGTTATTGACATACTATTTTATTTCACGAAACGATACTTAATGATATGAATAAAAGTGTTCTTATAAAAATAGATATATTAAAGTAGTTGATATTGTATTTATAAAAAACGGTTTTAGTCTGAATGAAATTTTATGTAAGTTATAGATATGTGAAAACGCGATATTTAATAACACACAGATATCAAATTAGTTATTAATCTATATTGGTTGTATAAAATGATCGTTGCTCAGTATAGTTTAAGTTTTTAGATTCAATCGTGGATATTAATTTTTCTTATAAACAACACATTAAATTTTTTTCCAATACAACCAATTTATTATGGAAAATTTTATGAAACGTAAAGATACATATATTTCGTTCATAGTTACATGCCTGTAAATATTAAATTGGACTCACGGTATATTTATTACAAAGATTCAATGAAAATAAACATAATTGGGTGTTTGGTCTAAAAACCCTCACTCCCATTAGGTGGGCTGTGCCCAGCTGTGGGATGTTAATGGGCAAGCAATTCACCTTACCTTGTGCTAATAATGAATTCAAAGATATAGATTTGGTTACTAATATAACAAAAGTATTATTTTAGAAAAATAAATATATTTAATAGATCAAAAAGAAAATATGTTTATATTTATTTCATATTTAAAAGCCCTCTAAAGTTTATATTGATCTGACGAAGTATTAGATTCAAATAACGATAAGCACAATCAAAGAATTTTACGCAAGCTGACGAATTGTTTAAAATAAATCTATGTATTTTGCATTTATAGTAATTTTATATGTTGATTTGGTTCACAAATATGCATTTGTATTATTTATATGAGCTGGTTTGTTTCATATGTTAAATTTGTTATATTATTTTAATGGTTTTTTCGCACATTTTGAACTGCTTTAAGGCTGTTGCTTTAAAGCAGTAAATGTAAAAATTCTTTAAATTATAAACTCTTTTACAAACAAAGTTAAAAATTCAAACAATACTTGGAATTGACATGGAATTGATTTCTTTTCAGGTATAAAATGTTTTTATAAATTTCGTAAACAGATGTCACATATCACATTATAATAAAACGAAGACTCATTTAGTGTATATTAATTTTAAAATCTTCTATTTCTTGTAAATAAAACGCACAACACTTCATCGCATTTGTAATTATTGTATTTTATTTTTATGTGAGGAGAAAATCAGATTGCAATATTATAGGAAATCAGTTATTTGTTTTAATTAAACTCCTATTAATTACACACTCCCTATGTACAATATTTCTTATCGACATTTGCTTTGTTTGACGAATGAATGAGTATTATTACATTCGTCAAATTTATTCATCCAATGAAACTTATAGTGGTTGACATTTAAGGTTAATATAGTTTTAAGTAGGAGTTGAGTTAACTTTTGATATATTGCTTGATTTCACGTAACTATAGAAGTATAAATTCAAAGAAACAAAGCTTGTAAAGCCATCACTATTTATTGCAGGAGCGATGAATATACAGTATTAAAGAATCATAAACAAAAATACTTAATAATCTTTTTTTTTCACATATAGTTAATATAATTCCCACGTCCAAAGACTAAAAGAACTGGAATAGTGTTTTCTGATAAAATTCTTTATGTTTGCTTATTGCCTTTTTAAAAACTGAAATAAGCCTTATGACCTTAATGAAAATATCGTCACAATCTGCCCATTAATTTCAGGGATTAACTCGTCAAACTTACAGACAGAATAAATGAAAAAGTACTTTATGCGCAGTTAATGAAAAGCAGTCAATTTGAAATTAAAAACAAACATTTCAATGGTTTTTATTTGTATAGAATTAGATTAGCTTATATGATAAATTATAGAGAAAGGTTCCAAGTGGCACGATTATATAAACAATATTTATATATACATAATCGATATCGCTGTTCTCACCAGTGGTAATCAATGCCAAAACTAATATATATAATGTAAATATAACACATCTTCTTGTTTTTTAAAAAATAATTTAGAAAAAGTTATAAATAATAGTTATCTGATAGAAAATTTTGTTGGAATTGTCTAGAATACGTCACAGTACAGCACTGCCAAATAAGTCAAGTTAATATTACATGTTAGACTATAAATGTTAAAATTTTCTTATTTTTTAATGTCTTATTCATTGTTTTAATGTTTAATTATTCAGAACATTTATTGTGTACAGTTTCTATTTGTTAAGATTTCGAAGTTTATAGGAATTACTATAATTTCGTAATGAAAGATATAAAAAGAAATATGAATGAAGCAGCTCGTGCAAAACTTATTGAAAAATTAATGATTGATAATGTTACCAAAGGATTAATATTTTACAGCTTAAAAAAATAAAAAAAACGTACTTAAATAGCAAGCCATTGTAAAAATTGCAATGCAAGCATCTTCAAGATGTATTAACGTCATCTATAAAGGTACCATTAAGTATTTATATGTTTCAACATTATTACAATTTCATGTGTATAAATAACATTGGTTTTTGATGATGCTAATCAGAAAACTAGAGCGAAATTGTTAAATGTAATAATATTATTGATCATTGATACCTTATAAAAGTTTTAAGGGAAGTCAGACCTCTTAAACTTTATAAAAGCTACGTAAAAAGATTTGTGTTTATTGATTGATAGCTAAAAATGATGTTTTATAGCACCCCACTGTGATTTTATTTGATGGTAATTACCTCTTAAAAGTGTATACATGACATTGTATTGGTCTCCGTGTCTGGCTCGAAGGACCAGTTGTCTACCTTCTTGGTTTATGGAAGCTTAAGAGTAGAACGTTGAACTAAAATTGAGAAAGGTATGCTTAGATGGTTTGTGCACGTAGAGAGAATGAATGGAAGGACACTGACAAAAAGGATTTATGAGTCAAGCGTGAATGGGAAAGTTGGAAGGGGAAGACCAAGGCGGACGTTCCTGGACCAAATCCAGGACATTTTAAATGAGAGCCAGGTCAAGAGTACTCTAAACCGACTAACATTTATGAAAGGTTTAATGACAATTAAAGAAGCGAAGGAGATATGTAAGGATCGTGGCGTAATGCTATGCATGCATGCATAGTAGTAGTAATTCAGTCTCTGATTCGAAGATTTAATAAAATACTGAGATTGGATCTAGAGTGTGTATTTTTCCCGACAGTAAGAGTGATTTTCGAATTCGTTGCGAAATAACGGTAAATTTTCAATGCGCCTATAATATTCCACACGGAATATTTTAGTTGTGATTATATATTGAAACGTAATTTATAACTTGTCGACACGTCTTTACTGAAAATATGGTAATTAGCCACTGAAAGTTTCCACCAGCTCACATCTTGATAAATTGTAAGATACTATTTCCTAAAAGTGCTCTAAATTTAATCGAACGGTTGTTTCCTGAAGGAGGAGTAAGTAAACGAATGAGGCCGTTGAAATTCTGCCATCAAAATGAAGATTTATGAATAATTAGGCGCTTCAGTACTTTTCATGAAACCCATTATCATTAGGCCGTCGAACGTCTGTCATAAGCAACCGGCGTTTAAACTGAATTATTCGCTTCAATAAATAACATAAGACCCTATTTACATTTCGATGTCTGATGTGAAGTCGTTTTACGAAATTAGGAGTCGAATTTATTTCGTTCTTTCCCCCGATTTGGTAACCGCGGTTTGACAAACGAATTCGTCTCATGATTTTTAATACATTCACGGGAAAATGGTGAAATTGAATTGTATACTCGGGATTTCATTCAATTCCTACAATTAATTCATACATATATCTTGTTCAAAATTTAAATGGTCAATAAAATACATATTTTAAATGAAACTTTTGAAGTGAAACTGTTTTATGCGAATTAGGGTAAAAATTTTACGGATGAAACGCGTGATTATACTCACGAAGATATGCAGCGTTTTCCATGCTAATTCGTTTGAAGGTAAGGAAGTTTTAATATTAACAAATAACATGTTGCATTTTAATTTGCCACTCGTCATTTGAGATATCAATAAATTATTTGTATTAATTTTCAACACTTGATATATTTTAATGACAATTAAATTAATTAGTTTCCTAACAAATCTTCTATTTTCCCTCTCTCTAAACCTTGAAAATCTAAAGTTTTAGATTTGTAGAAATATAAACCATTAAAAATTAATTTTCCAAAGAAGTTTCACTTGTGACATGTGTAATTTGCCGCACGCAAATTTACTTTTTTTAAATGCATCAATTTTTTTCGACTATCTATTGCATGTCGTATTATAGCTGCTCACGGTGCAAGGAAATGATAGTCGCTTGGCAGATCAGCCAAGGCCAATAGAGCAGAGCCCATGCCTTGCTTCAGTTGTTTCACTTGTATCGTGATCTCATATAAAAACAACTCATATTTTTTTTATTTATTCAGTTATTTTTAAAAGGTTTAAATACCGTATAGCCGTTATATTAAATTAACTGAAGCATTAATATTCTCACTCATTCATTCAAGTTAAAAAAGTTTCACTTGCATCGTGGTTTCACAAAAACCTACACTGTTTTTATTTTTATTCATATAAGTTTATAAACATCAAAATTAGCGAAAAGTTTCTTGCGCTTTCGTAGATTTAGCAAAAGGCCTATGATCGAGTGATGAGGAATGAGCTGTGGTCAACGTTATCTACGTATGGGGTGAGCGGTAATCTGATTCAAGCATTGAATTCTCTCTATGAGGGTTCTAGTGCTTGTGTCAGATTAAACGGGGTGTACACGAAGTGGTTTCCTGTCGAAAGAGGGGTTCGACAGGGATGTGTTGCGTCACCATGGCTGTTCAACTTATCATGGATAAATAACTGTTTGACAGATTTAAAAGAAAGTGTGTATGAGTTAAGAATAAATGAATTACTCATCAAATGTTTACTTTACGCTGATGATCAAGTAATACTTGCATCATCCGCTCATGAGCTACAGCAGATGCTAAATATTATGAATGAAGCTTTGAAAGGGAAAGGGAAAGGAATGAAAGTGAATGAAAACAAAATGAAAGTTATGGTTTTTGAAAGAGATGAATCTATGATGAATGGCAATATTTTGATAGATGGAGAACAAGTGGAAGAGGAGAAAGAATTTGTATAATTGGGATCTAAATTTACAAAGATGGGACATGTGAAAGTGATATTAAAAGGAGAGTGAATGCAGGGAATATGGTAAATGGTGCTCTGCACACCTTTATGAATAGCCAGATGGTGTCTCAAAGGGCCAGACTGGCTGTGCATGCAGGAGTTTTGGTGCCAACAATTATGTATGGTAGTGAAAGTTGGGTATGACAGAAGAATCACAAAAGTAAAATAAATGCGGTAGAGATGAGAGCGTTGAGTAGTATGAGTGGATTTAACTGAGTGACAAAGTAAGAAATAGTGTGATAAGAGAAGAAGTGGAGGAGATATGCAGGGATCGTGGCAAGTGGAAGGATGTTGTCTCTGCCTACCCCTATGTATATATGTAAAATTAGCGAATGACACTTGCTGTTAACTTAATGGCTGTGTTTTGAAATATTTATTCACCAGTTAAAGTTATTTTAAATGAAATTAGGGCAGGATAGAGTAGTAATTAGGGTTATAATTATTTTTTTATTTGTCTGAATCTGAACTGGTGGTTACAACTCTACCAGCAAAGGCGAAGCTGTGTAGAAACTATTGAGGTAAATAGAGAGAGCGAGAGGTAAAGTGCCTCTTACCAGATTAGTGTTTGTTTTTGTTAGACTGTATAATCATTTATGTGATCACAGTCAAGCGTTAAATTGTCATTAATAAAAAACAAAACCTTATGCAATCGGCGCCTGACCTTTATGTGTTTGTATCAGATTTACATAAAAAAGAGTGAACGTGTGAAGAGCCCTTACATTTCTGCACTATAATATATAATATCTCCAATGCAAAAGGTTAATCTCCACATGAGATTAACCGCTGTGGCTGAAATTCGTTTAGGAGCCCAGCTGTATTGAATATACAGCTGGTACTTATATACCCATTATATAAATTATATACCCGTTGCTAGGAAAATATATATAAATATTTTCTTCTTATTCTACTATTTAAAAGCGAATATTTTTGATTTTTGTGGAATGTGTAGGACCACTCTATATCCTCAATTCAGTGAAGTAATCAATTTTCTTTAAGTACAAATAATTTTATGCCTCATTAGTCAAGTAGTTAGCATGTTCGGCTATAGACATGAGGTCCTGGGTTTGAGTTCCGGGTCGAGCCATTTCCGAAAATGATATTGAGTTTTCTGTTAAGATTTCTCAATATTTGCCCGAAGTTGGGAAGTTATGCGATATGCTCCATCCCCGTGCCTTGGAGAGCACGTTAAGTCGTTGGTCATACGCCTGATCTCTCTCTTGACGTGTCGGATTGTTCGAAAGTGAAGGAATGGAGAGTGCACTTGTGTACTACCGACACGCAGTGAGGCAGCATAGTGGGTCTATGCTCTCCTATGAGTGATGAGGCCCGTGCCCAGTTGTGGGACGTTAATAAGCTGCTACTTACCTTTTTTACCTTACCTTACAAATAATTAGAAACCAATAACTCTTCGTAGTTAATTAAATCAGCATAATTTCCAAATTGGGGTTAAATTTTGTTGGTTTTTTTTATTCAATTTTATTGTATTTTTCGTAAAGATTTGGCTGCATAGAATTAAGTATACAAGGTTGTTTTTCCTCATAGACTATGTTATTGTAATTTTTTTATGTACATACACACAAATATATAAAAACTGTTGACATTTAATATTTTATTAACGCATTAGTTTTTATTGCATTTATATATATGTTTGTTATATTATGTTCGTAAACTTTTAAGTGTTAATGACGAAATTACATTTTTAAACGTCTAGAATATTTTAAAGTAGCTAAGAACTTTAGTAATAATATATAACGTTTTAGCTTATTGAGTGATCGTTTTCGTTGATCTTCTGTGATTTGTTTGTTATATGTTTTATTGTAAGATTAAAACCACCATGTAAATAAAGTATCATTGAATGATCTAAATGTAAAGTGTAGTTTAATTATTTATTACTTTATTTAAAAACCAGCTTTACCTGGGGGAATATAGGGAAATTTACATTTAGTGATCACTGCGAAAGAGGTCGATGACCTCGCTGGCGCAGTGGTACGAGTATTCGCAAACAGACGTTCCGGGTTCGATACCCTGTCTGATATGCCTGAGACGTGTCTGGTGGGAGACTTCAGCCATGGCTAGTTGCCACCCTACCAAAAAAGACGAAGCGCCATTAAAGAGATAGGTATCCGGTACGATGCTGTGATGAAAACATAAAAGGTGATCTGCCTCTTACCAGTTTAGTGTTTTCCCATATTATACTGTGTCCTCACTTTTTTCCAATCTGAGAAATGCCTTTACGGACCTCGTTCATACAAAATCTAATCGAAATGTGGGAGTCGCTACTTGTACGCCTGAATACCCACTAAATCTCTCTAAATTCTAACGATGCCCCTCCCCATCTTCTGGTTCCCCCAGTAGAGTATCCTGGTGGATAATAACCTGGTACATTGGAAGACTCCCGCTGGAAAACATTCTTCGCTGGAGAAGAGAGCTTTACTTTGTGCTGTATTTAAAGTGTACAAGGGTCATACATATAAAAAAGCATATGTTTATATATTAAAGATTTGAGAGATATTTTCTTAACAAGTTTTAAATATATTGGTCATGTTTCTTCTCAGAAGAGTAAACATAGCTTTGATTATCTTTAGCAGATTCGTTAATATCGAAGATAATTATACAAGATATTATATATTATATATAAAAAATCCATTGCTGTGAATTTTGTATCTTTTGTTATCGCTTATAACTGTAATCTCAACTTTAGGAATATCATTATACAGTCTCAAATTAAGAACTTTATCAATATGTGTCGTAATATAAAAACGAGCAACATTATTCAAAATAAATTAAAAAGTTTTAAATTGTTCATTCAATTGTGGTTTTAATAGCTTAACTAGAAGCACTAGGAAGACTGAAAATTACAAGGCACGGATTGCAGACAACAGTTGAGTATCTATAACAACTGATTTAACTTCTTAACTCAACGGGAACACTAAATTTAGTTAGAACTACTTGTTATTAGCAAGTTCGAACCGGTTCTTGGTATAAAGTTTAGAACCACAAACCACAATGTTGATGAGATTCCCAAGTGATACACTACTTGAGCAGCTAACCTCACAAATGTGAATACTTAGGACTTTTAAATAGACTTTGACGTGATATATTAAGATGGATAACACTTTTTTGTACACCACATCAGTAACATGAAACAAGAATAGGACAAAATAAAATAGTACAAAAAGCGTTTTCAATATATCCCAATTTAACTTACGCCACCTTTGCGTTAAAAATTTTTCTTGAATATCATATAGTAGATGGTAAAGTCTGGTATAAAAATAAAAATTGCATTTATTTATTTCCATTTTTAGAAACTTAGAAATTTTATAGAAAAGTTATAGAAATTTTAATTTGATTTAATAATATAATTATTATATTACATTTATTTATTTAAGCCAAATGTTGCTTTGAATAAAATTGATTATTAATATTAATCAGGAAGGGACAAGTTATGTGTTTCCACCTGCCTTTAAAAGGTAAAATTCAGTTATTTTAGTCTTAAAACACTAATCCCATGCATGTTCGACTACAGACATGATGTCGTGGGTTCGAGTCCTGGGTCGGGCCAATTCATAAATCAATATTGAGTTTTCTATTATGATTTTCTCAATATTTGCCCGAAGTTGAGAAGTTGGCGGTGTGCTCCACCCCCGTGCCTCGGAGAGCACGTTAAGCCTTCGGTCCTGCGCCTGATCTCTCTCCGGCCGTGTCGGATTCCCGTCACATCGGACTATGACAGTGAAGGAATAGAGAGTGATCTTGTTTACTATGCCTACCAATCCGCAGTGGAGCAGCGTGGTGGGTCTATGCTCTAAAAACCCTGTCTCATACGAGTGAGGAGGTCTGTGCCCAGCAGTGGGACGTTAATGGGCTGCTACTTACTTTTTTTACATAGAAACTTACTCTGTATTTAAGCAAATATTTAACTGACACTACCACAACTTTTACTGTATGTATCAGTGAACATACTTTCAATTTTCAGAATTGGCGATGTGTTAAATATCTAATTTTATCATATTTAATCAATTCTGATCTGATTTTATACTTTCCATCGTTTACACGAAATTTAACATCGTTATAGACAGATTAAAATGATTATATGAAATATACATTTCAATTAAAGCACGGTCTGACCAATTAGATCATAATCCATTTGAATTAATTGCTCCTTTTTAGCTTAATCCTTTCAAAGTACGGATTACAGATATGTGAAAGTGTAAAGAGTGAAATTATTTCGAGACACAAATGATCAAAATATTTGTTAAATTATTTATTTGTTATCGTTGATAATATATAGTTGGAAACAGTTTCACGCATTCTGATCAAAGTATTACCGAACGGTATTATGATACTTTCTTACGGATGTACATATCTCTCCAGATGTATGTAATACTTCGCCTTCGTTTCCGATGATCCTTCGCCTGACAGAGAGACTGTTTTTTCAACAAAGTTGATAGAATTGCAGAAAGAAGTAAACAGTCCAGCTTTTCCCGTTAGCGACCATCAAGGCCAGATGATTTTCCACTATGAGAACTTGAAGTGAACCTTAAGATCTTGAAGTAGATCCTTTTGGCGACGACTCTCATAGCCTTCGTCACGTCAAATTTGACAAACTGTCAAGCAACAACATTTTTTACCGTCAATTTTGAATATGCCTATTTAATACAAAAAAATTAAACTATCCTGAATTCTGTTGCATCTTTAAGTAAAATTCATCTAAAGCAGCGATATGTCCACCTAGGCGGAAAGGGGGAATCGTCAATACTCTCAATCTAACTCTTACTCCAAAATGTTATTTTTAAGAAGGTCATACATACAAACATACATAGCATCACGCCTTATTCCCATAGGGGTAGGCAGAGACAACATCCTTCCACTTGCCACGATCCTTGCATATCTCCTTCGCTTCTTTCATTCTCATTAAACCTTTCATACAAGTTCGTCAGTTTAGAGTACTCTTGACCTGGCTGTTACTTGAAATGTCCTGGATTTGGTCCAGGAACGTTCGCCTTGGTCTTCCCCTTCCAACTTTCGCATTCACCCTTGACTCAGAAATCCTTTTTTGTCAGTCTCCTTTCATTCATTCTCTCCACGTGCCCAAACCATCTAAGCATTCCTATCTCAATTTTAGATACAACATTCTCTTATCATACTATTTCTTATTTTGTCACTCAGTTAAATCCACTCATACCACTCAACGCTCTCATCTCTACCGCATTTATTTTACTTTAATGCTTCTTCTAACATACCCAACTTTCACTACCATACGTACACTACATAGGTACATACACTAAGTGGTGGCACTAACATTCCTCCATGCACAGCCAGTCTGACCATTTGAGACACCCTTTAGCTGTTCATAAAGACGCGCAGAGCAACATTTACCATATTTCCTGCATTCACTCTCCTTTCAATATCAGTTTAAGTTGTTCCATCTTTTGTAAATTTAGATGCCAAATATACAACCTCTTTCACATCATCTTCTTTATGAAGGTCATATATTATATCAAATGTATGACGTGTAACGTATATCTAGGAAGACAATGCTAGTTTTCCCGCAACACAAGTCTGCACTGTACCTTTGAATAAATAACAAGTTTACATGAAAGTGGTCTTAAGTTTGAACCCGTGCCAAATTAGATTACCTCGACGACTGTAATCGGTAATAAATGTTCTTGACCTAGAAAATCATATTCTATCGTTATTTGTTTGCCATTTCGGCTGAATATATCTGATTTTATCGAATTTTCGACGTTTTGTGGCATATACAGTTTTTTATCTACGATTCTCTATTACTTAAAACTGTGTTTGGAATGTAACATTATTTATTTAACAGCTACAACACAATTTATTGTAAAAAAGTATATAATAACCCCCAGAAAAGAATGTTGAAAGATTCTGGTTTAACGTACACAAATAATTTGGAACTTCTTCTGAAATCTGGAGGATTATATCGTCAAATAGCGTAATAATGGATTTTAACCTTTAGCGGTCCCATGAACCAAATATGATACATGAATCAAGTTCATGCCAACTTTCTCAAGATTATGAATCACATAAGGTCACTTAAATTTTTTATGTAGACGTAATAAAATTTCATTTTAACTTTAAGGATATGAGGATCCAATATGATTAAAACATATTTAACACCTAAATTTTTAAGTTAGGTATTTTAAGTACAGATGGTTTTAGTGCAAATCAATGTTCATATATTTTGGAATGTTATAATATCTCCTGCACAAATGGCTAACTGAAGATTTATCTGTGTAAAAAACTTAATATAAATACGGATTTCAACTTATTTCGCAAATAGAATAAAGAAAGTATTTCATCACGATATGGCTAGACTCCAAGCTGTCTTTTCACTTGGAAATCTGGTCCGTGAGTATACTAACGAACTTGATAACATTATTTGTATCATATAGTAAAAGTAAAAGTCATTGCTCCTTGGCACAGTTAGTGAATTGAGAGCAATTAAATCGTTTTTTTTATTACGAATCAAATAATTTTTTTTATGCCAAATCTATTGATAATTGACAATTGACTTATATACGAGTCGTCGTCGCTTCAACCGATGGACGTCCACTGCTGGACATAGGTCTCACGTAATGACCGCCACAAGGCCCGATCTTGCGCCGCCTGGCTCCAACGGCTACCGGCGACCCTCTTTATATCATCGGTCCACCTTGTGGGGGG